>RJWJ010003266.1:0-88830 GCA_004363605.1 Indri indri
ATCTTTACGATCCCTCTGGTACCCAACACATAGAGCAAAAACTCTATTTGTTAAATTGATTTGAAAAAGCTTTCAATACATTTGGCAAGACAAACCATACCTAGCAATTAACTAAATAAGGCAGTGTTGTAGCCTGTTAAGCATCATTTATATGCTCATAAAATAAAGTACCAAAGTACATGTTATTGATGACAAAAGAGCAATATGTAACAGAGTGTTACATGAATTAGAGACCACGTATACCAAAAAAAGGGAAAGATCTATGTACATCCGAAAGACAAGTTGAAATTTCAATAGAGACCTAAATAGTAGAAAGGAATCTTCCTGGGTGCTAGTGTACATCTGACTGAAAATGAACTATAAAAGTAGAAGGCAATCCAGGGGATCATATATATGTTAAATTTGTAGTAGCTGAGGCATCCTTGGAAGCTAGTTGCATTGCTTCAATAACCTGTCAGTTCATCTGATATCTAACTCAGCTCCTTCCTGCTGCAGTTGAAATCCCTGTTCTATTCATTCTGTCCTCAGAGAAAATAGAGGACAGTTAATGATCCCCCTCTGTACATTTCAGAAGATGGTATAAAATAGTGCTGGAGAAAGCCTTTTAATAATATATTTCAAATATGCAGATTCAAAGGTGATAATTCAAGCACAGCTCTAAGATTTTTCAAATACCTTATTCCATCTGCCTTGCTCTGATGGTTTCTATGAACACATTTTCATTTTCTAAATCTGGAATTAGTAGAATCTGCTTGAAAAGAGATATTACAGTCAAATGATGTTCTCGATTTGAGGTGTAATTATTTTTCCCTCATTTTAAAAGCCTAACATAAAATGTGATGTGATTTTTTTTAACTATGCAAGGGACATCAACTTTACGTCTGCCATTTTTTTTTTCTTTGAGCTTCCTATGACTTGGAGAATAATATAAATAAGAAAGAAAATGCAGATAAGTTCAATTTCTAGTTTGCAATAAAAAGCCAATCTATTGTCTGACAAACGCCCTCTTCTTTACCTCATCTTCTTACTGCTGCTGAAAATTCTGCTGAAATAAAGTATTTAATTAGCAAAGAACAATTGAATGTATTCAAGGTGTGTGACGTGATGGTGATGATTGGATATCCATATACATTGTGTAATGATTACCACGATCAGATTAATTAACATATCCATCACCACCCATGCCATACATTAATTAGATCCCCAGAAATTATTCATCTTATAACTGAAAGTTTGTACCCTTTGACCAACATCTCCCCATTTCTCCCACCCTAACCCCTGGTAACCACCATTCTATTCTCTGTTTCTTTGAGTCCAACTTTTTTAGATGCCATGTATAAGTGAGATCATACAGTATTTGCCCTTCTGTGGCTGGCCTATTTTTCTTATGATGTTCTCCAAGTTCATCACGCTGTCTCGAATTTCAAGATTTCCATCCTTTTTGTTTCGAGCTTATTCTCAAATCAAAATTCTTCTGGATGCTACATTAACCCTTAGAACCTAAGTATACACTTGAACCTGCCTCAAATGAGATCGCACTCAGAGTCAAATATCAAAAATGTTAGCACTGAGAGGACCATTTGAGATCATCAAGTTCAAACCTATCATTTAACAGATGATGAACTTAAGACCTAAAGAGGTTAAGTGAATGAATGAAAGTCACACTTCTGGTTAGCAGGGAGCTGAGACTAGAATTGAATTACTGCTTGTGTTTCTTTTCTAGCATTTTTATTCCATCTATCAACATTTTCCAAGTCTTGATTTTTAAAATAGCAATTTCCAGGATGTTAATAAGCATTTTAAATGAAAAGAAAAAAATGTCCTGACCCAAATAAACTTACAAAACACCAGTTTAACCTGTTCTGCTTTACAGAGTTTTAACATGTCAATGTTTTGTGACTCCCCAGGAGAGAGATACTTTATACACAATTTGGCCAACACGTTTGACTACAGACCTTTTTAAAATGAATTTTTAGGAGCATCTGTTATTACATGCCAGATCCTAGTATACCAGAGAACAGTGTCTGGAAAACACTGCCTCCTGTTAGAATGTTGTAGAAGTGGCACCGAGTTTCATAGGCAAAGGCTGATACAGGGTCTTTCCCGCACTGACTAGCTGTGTTGTCTTACATAGGAGGGTTACGCTTTATGACCTTCAGCATTCTCATCTGTAAAATGGAAACTCAACTGTCTCACTATATTGTTAGGAGATGGTATAGGTGTGTAAAATGTGTGATCTATAATTATAAAACTGGATTTGCAACGGCATGCAAAATTGTCTGCCATATAGCACAACAAAATATATGAGAAAATGTATGTGATGAGAAGATAAAGGGGAGAAATAAAATACAACTGCATAGAAAGTTAGTACCACAATCCATGTGCTAAAGTCTTATGTTAACGTTAACAGTAGATGGCAAATTTTACTGTGTTATTAACCTGAGAAAAAAGAAAAGCACTGTGTCTTACTATAGCCAAGCAGTCCATACAGTAAAAATCAGCCCATTACTCAGGAAAACCACAGCTTTTCTCAGTACTGAGACTGATCAGAAAACTTCATGGTTTTTTGTCAACTCTTGAGAGTACAGACTCTCGAGTCACATAGTTCCACCTTTGCCTCTTACTTGGTTACTTCAGCAAATTACATGATTTCTATAAGCCATAATTTCCTCTGCCATACAACGGGCAATGTTAAGTGATCGCAAATGCTGTGCCTGTGACGCGGACAATATGTGCCACCCTTGATGATGAACTCATAGCAAATGATAGTTACTGTGGACACTCACCTCAGCAATACCCTTCAATATAAAAGAGCAACTTTTATCTTCTTTTTCTTTTGCCATTGGCTTACAATTAATTATATTATAATACCAAAGGGGATTGTAATAAAAATAATTTGATATTAAGCTAAAACATGCAGTCCTCTTAGTTTAAATTAAGTAATGAATTCATTACATAACCTGGGTAAATAGCTTTTCCTGCAACTGGACTTTAAATGAGAGTGGAACAATAGCATAGCATAAAATACGTTTCTCGCAAATACCTGGAATGCAGGTAGGCTACATTACCAACCCAGAACGATCTAAACATTCTGACCATCATCCGAGCAAAGGGTAGAGTCTACAGGGCTTATAAAACAGGGATAATGGGTAATCAAGTCTCCATATTCTAATGTACTAAGCATGACTGCTATAATTTCATCCCAGAAAAATTTCAAAGCAAGTGATATCAATCATCTATCAGAGCAATAAAAATATCTCCAAAACTTCCCAGAGGATAGTTAATATTAAGTAAGGTAGTTTCTAGGTGAATGTGCTGATATACACTGATAGCGAAATGTATCACAATGTAATGGAATGATTTGGCCCACAATATAGAATTGTCGGATCTAAGCCAATTAAATTTCGAAGGACAAGTGCCAAAAAAAAAGAACAGTTGATCTTGAGCTATTCTTTCTGATAACAGTAAGCTAACAGAACCAATTGCCTGTTGAGATCGTTGCTACTATGTGACAAGCAGAGATATACAGATAGCATCTGGAAATATGTCAAACAGACATACATTACACCAAAAGAGGGATTCTGAGAAGATTCTGAGCAATGAATATATTTTAACAACAGTGGTATCATCTCCCAGGGGAATTTATCTGAAGGAAAGTTCGCTTACCTAGATAGATGCTATTTTTATGAGTAAAATTATAAGCATTTATCCTATGCTCTTTATTAATTATAAACCTCTTCGGGGCTAAGCATTAACTGTATTAATTAATAAATTCACTTACTTGCGTGGAGATATTTACTGACTATCTACAGGGCAATAGCAACATACTCTGTGCTAAAGGCAAAACAAAAGGCTTCTGAGAAGGTCCCTGCTCTCGAAGGGCACATAATTTAGTGTTGTGGGAGTCACGCAGCTGAATTCATTAAGAAACAAGGAAGAATATGACTGAGTGCCTGATAAATGGCACAGACAATCACTACTTATGGAAGTTCAGAAAAATGGGACACATTTGGAACTCAGTCGGCGAAGGCTCTGTTGAGAAGGGGAGACTTCCACCAACCTCTAAGAAAAGTCCAGTAGTCTGTGGTTGAATAGAGACCTTGGGGAAGGAAACTGAAGAAAGGGATTAGAACTGAATTCTGATGTCCACTTTCCATGATTTAATGCACAGACATTTACCGAGCACCTGCCATGTACCTGGCACCGTTCTAGGTGCCGGCAATAAAATGCTGAGCAGAAGTTAATGAGAGCTCTCTCCTTTGGAGCTTACTTTCTAGTGGGAGGCATTCTAATTGCAAAAGCTCACCTGTGTCAATTGACAAAGACTCCCTCCTTGACCAGACCTCAGTCAGGCTCCTCTAAACACTCTTGTCTCATTTTTGGCCTCATCCTTGGCCCAGTTTTAGCAAAGAATCTTGCTAAACCAGTTTATGGAGAATCACCTCCACCCTTGACATTCAAATGAACTCCTCTTCTTCCAGCCCAGATACTTAATCAAGTTCTTAGTAATTTTCCATCCACTCTCTCGCCTCGCCTGCTGATGATAAATCTCTGCTTGTCTCTTATATGCAGAGCTGAGTTCACTCTTTCTCCCCTGTTATGATGGTCATGTTCCTTACTGCAATAGACTTGTGTAAAGTCCTCCTTGCACCTTTACCAATATGTGCCTCCTCCTTTCTCTTTAACAAAGCCCAAGTGAGAACTGTGATAATGCTGTGAAAGAGAGGTACCTGGGGCCGTGACACCACTTTGCAAGAGGAGACAGGAAGAATTCCCAGAGGAAACAATTATTGAACTGCAATTCAGGGATAAGTTGCACTTAACGTGGCGCCACATAGAGGAAAAAGCCCAGAAGTCAGAGGAATCCGGATATGCAGATGTCCTGCATGGCGAGTCAGACTGATAGAAGTTTCGTGTCGTCTACGACAGGAGAAGCAAAGAGAAGCTGTGGGTGGATGGAAACCACACTCCACAAACACTTCAAACTCAGCGTATCCAAATATGAACTCAACATCATTCTCTCTTAAATCTGGGTCTTCTTTTCCATTTTCTACACCATGTACCCCATGCCTGAGATGGCACTTGGGTGTCTTCTTTTCTTTCCCCTGAAATATGATTGGTCAGTAGGCCTTACTATTTCTGCCTTAGTACCATCTCTGGAATAAGTTTTTGCTCCAGTTCCATAGTCGCCACTCTCATTGTACTTCACCCGAGTTATTAAGATTCTCCTAGGCGGCTCTGCCTTCTCCCCTCATGCTATCAAAATGATCTGTCTAAAAAGCATATCTGATAATATCATTCTCCTAATTGAAATCCTTGAATGGATCCCACCATCTATTTTCCATTGTCCATTCCCTTCACTTCTCAGAAAAGGCATTTCAAGGTGTACACCCTCCTGTGTTTTTCAGGCTAATGTACCTCCATTTTTGTAGGGTCTAATGGAACCCTAAAAATAGCAATTGAGACAGCAGCCTTTTCCTGGTTTCTCTGGTAAATGCTGCTCTTTGTGCCTGGAATACCTTCATCCTTTATACTTCCTTCCTACACAGGTGCATGTGTGTGCGCACATACACGCACACTACGTATCTTTCAGCATTCAGCTCTCTTCCCGCATGAATCATAACCCTCCCTGCCTTCTCCATGCCCAGCACAGTTAGATGACCCTTGTCTATCCTTTCACCTTTATACCTTTCCTTAACATAACTCTTAACGCATTACTTTATGACTCCATGATTGTCTGTCCTACTTTTAAATCATTCAAGTTAGGGATTTAATTTTGTTATCTTTATTTGCTCAGATTCTACAATAATTTTAGTGAATAATACTTGGTACTATCGATCTAATAATAATTCATTTTGTGGGGGGATTTATTCCCAATACCCAGTTGTATGATCTTAGTGTCCATGTGCATAGTATATGACTCTGCCACCTTGTCTACAGCTAATTGGTGCAATAGTCTGAATGTCCCTTAAATTTTATATGTTGAAACTTAATTGCCGATGTGATAATATTAAGAGATGATGCCTGTAGGAGGAGATTAAGTCATGAGGGCAGAGCTCTCATAAACGGGATTACTGATTCAATAAAAGGGTTTGAGGAAGTGAGTTTGGCCCTCCACCCCTTCCAGCATGTGAGGATGCAGTGTCTGTCTGCTCTGGAGGATGCAGCAACAGGGCACTGTATTGTAAGCAGACAACAGCCCTCACCAGACACCAGCCCGCCAGTGCCTTGATCTTAGACTCAGCCTCTAGAACTATAAGGAATAAATTTCTGTTGTTTATAAATTACCCACTCTGTGGTATCTGGCTATAGCGGCATGAACGAACTAAAACAGAAATTGGTTCTGGGAAGTGGGGTGCTGCTGCAACAAGTACCCACCAACGTGGCAGTAGCTTTGGAGCTGATGGGTGGAGGCTAGAAGAGTATGGAGGTACATACTAAAAAAAAACCAAAACCTAGATTTCCAAGTCCGCTCAAGCGGACCCAGGTGCAGCTTGGGCCACCACTCTGGAGGGCACCAGTGGTCAGCTTTACTGCTGTTCATGTGGTGCTCACTGCAGGCATGCAGCCTGCGCGAGCTGTGGGGACACGGCTGCCTCCACCTAGATTTCAAATGACGCTTCAGACAGCTTCAGGGCGCAGGCGGAGGGAATTTCCCTAAAGGTAGGGATATCACAGAGAATCCTAACTAGGGCAATGTGTAGCAGAGCTGTGGGAGAGAGGCTGCCCCAAAAACCACAGAACTGTAGAGCCACCAGGGAGCAGTGCCAGCCTGGGAAAGCCACAGATATGCCACTTCGATGATGCAGGTTGAAGCATGGGCCACACCCGTGGCAAAGCCATGGAGGCAGGGCTACTTGAGGCCTTCGGGGCCCAACCCCTGTCCCAGGATGTCTAGAGGTGGGATATGGAGTTAAAGATTATTCTCAAACCTTAAGATCTAATGTTGTTTACCCTGATGGGTTTTGAACTCACCTGAGACCTATTAACTTTTCTTTTTTCCTATTTCTCCCTTTTGGAATGGGGATGTCTATTCAACGCCTGTTCTGCCATTGTATTTTTAAAGCATATAATTTGTTTAATTTCACAGGCTCACATCTGGAGGGGAAATTTGCCACAGGCTGAGTCTCACCCATATCTGATTTAAATGATATTTAGATGAGACTTTAAACTTTAGAATTTTGACTTGATGCTGGAACAAGTTAAGACTTTTGGGGCCACTGGGCTGGAATGAATATACTTTGCATGTGAGAAGGACATGAATTTGAGGGAGGCCACGGGTAGAATGTTATGATCTGAATATCCCCCAAAATTCGTGTGTTGAAACTTAATCACCAATGCAATAGTATTAACAGATGTAGGCATTGGGAGGTGATTAGGTCACAAGGGCTGCACCCTCATGAATGGGATTAGCAACCTTATAAAAAAAGTTGAGGGGTGAGTTTAACTCTTCCATTTCTTCTACCGCGTGAGGGCACAGCATTCATCTTCTCTGGCGGCAGCCACGAGGCGCCATATTGGAAGCAGAGAGCAGCCCCCACCAGGCATTGACCTGCCAGCGCCTCAATATTGGACTTTCAGCCTCCAGAACTGTGAGAAATAAATTCCAGTTGCTTGTAAATTGCCAAGTCTGTGGTATTTTGTTATAGCAGCACAAGCAGACTATGATAATTGGTAAAGGGGTTGGTATCTAATACAAGGTGAACAAAATGGAAACTTCCTTTGAAACTTTTGGACTCAATCACAGAGAATGTGAGTCAATCGCAAAATAAAACTCAACAGCTATTAATTATCTTTTTCTTTCTGTATCAGGAAGTTGGTCTATGGTATGAAATTTAAAAAAATTCAACACATAGGATTGAGCAAAGGAAGGGGGGAGATGGGGAGAGATGAGTTCTAGTAACAGCACTTGAGTTCCTAGTGTGAGTTATTCCTGAGACCCAGCTGCACCCATTTCCATCCTATAGTTTGATTATAAGAGATAACAGTGTTCATCCAATAACCCCACTATTTTCCTAAGCTAATTTGAATTAAAATCTGTAACGTGCAGCAGAAATCCTTGATAATGCATAGTAAACATAATTATTGAGCAATTGTTATGTGACCAGCACAAATTTGGGTAATTCATGATTAGGATCTCACTTAATGCTCACAGTAGTCTATGAAAGTGATATTACTCTCAGAAAATGAAGCCTAAATTCAAACCCAGTTCTGTCTGTCTCAAAAGCCAGTGTCAAGTGACTAGTAAGCATTCATTAAATGTAGCTTAGAAAAATACAGGTTCACTGGAGTACAGGGCATTTTCCAGGTAACATGTCAAATTGATGCTGAGTATAGATGTTGTAGGGTCTTAATGCTGAAGTTAGAAATCTGCACTTAACTTTTTTTTTTAACAAGAACCATCAGAATTCTTGATGTGGTGTAAAAAGAAGGATTCTTGATTCTTGATGTGGTGTAAAAAGAAGGAATCATAACACAAATGCAATCTTTGCATTACCTTTGGTCAATTCGGTTCTCTTAAAAAAATAGATAAATCTTAATTTTCATCTTATAGGAAACATAAAATTAAGCCAAAGTCAAGAATATGAGTGAATGAATATTTTCAGTGGCTGCAATGGCCAGATGGTCTTTTTTTCCTGCTAACTGTGATCTGAGTGCTGAAAGTCAGGAGCCCTAGTGTGTCTAAATATTAGCCTTATTTTAATGGCATTATTCTACTTATCTGGATCTGGGATAAAGTATTTCAGTAAAAAAAAAATGTAGGTGCAGCTATAATTATCTACCTGTACTGGGTGATATAAGAGTAGCTACTAATTACTTTTCCTTTGAGGCTTTCAGATCAAAAACTCTTTTCATAAAAGTGGTAAACATTTAAGTTAAGAAGGTGAGTCACAGTAAAATATTTAACACGAAGTGCATTTGGCTAAAGTCAGGTTGCTTAAAGGCCAACTTTACCATACAAGGTTTAGGAATCTGAAAACTCCATAATAAAAATCCTCAATACCAGGGGAAAATGTTCAGATATTATTTTCAATTCTGCAACCCATGATAATTCCCTTAAAGATCCATAGTCAACCTTTCCAATCCCTTTGCAAAGCACTCTAGTTTTTCAGCCCCTGTGCCTTGATCTCAATGACCTGGAGCAGGTGACATGCAGTGTTATGGATGTTTCTACAAATGAAAGTTGCTAAGAAGCATTTTTTGAGTTGTTTATCTTGTTAATAGACTATGTTCTGCAACTTCTATCTTGAATGCTCAAATTACCAGAACTAAGGACGAGTCCTTGTTTATTCAAATAGCAGGAGAGAGAAAGACAGTACCAAATGACAACTTATTATGGAACCAATGTCTGGAATGAACTATATGCTTACACATTCAAACACCTGCCTTAAGGTTCTCTTGAGATGCTGGAAATGAGTTTGCAATAGCAAGGTCTTGAAGCATGTATCTAACAGATGTTTGAGCTTGGGAAGAAGATTTCATGACAACACGAATGTAAGAGAGTATTGGGATACGATATTAAACTTTTACCCTAGCGATGCAGGGTATTCAAATACCAGCAGGTTTGAGAAAGTATTTCTTCATCTGGTTGCTGGTATTGAGTACACATGGCTCAATTATGTATGCGCTGGAATTAAGCCATCCCATCATATAGTGCATTATATTCCCAAGGGGAAATCAACACTGTCAATAGACGCTGGAGGTCTGCATGACATGGTTGTGTCAAGGCTCGACATTGGCACACTGTTCATGTAGCTATTATATTAGTGCCAGACAGTATCTCATTGGATCAATATGTAATAAATTGTATGCACTTACTCATCTACTAGGGAAGATGTTTTCTAGCCACATCTTCCAATAAAGTAGCTCTGTTGGCCCAATTGCTGAGACTAAGATGATTGTAATGCAAATGCTTTTTGCAACTGCACATTTTTTTTGTTGTTGTTCAGGGTGAACAAGATGGAGCAAAGACTGTGGGGCCCAAGAAACAAAAGGAAAGGAGTGAGATCATCTCAGAATTGGGTTATGGAAAGGAATTAGGGGCAATCATGGCATTTAAATCATTAGTATCTTGCAAAATATCTAATAATCAGTAGGTGTTTTTCAGGGAGGGAGTAAATAAATGAAAGGATGAAAAGATAAGTTTAATAGTTGCAAAAGAGAACATAGAAAGCTTGCTTATTTATAAATCTGGCCTTACCCTGACTCACTCAAGGTAGAGATAAATTTAAAATTTATTTCCTAAATCCAAGGGAGAAGAGAAAATGTATATGGCATGCTAATGAAGAGAAAAAAATTTTATTTGGAACTACTGATGCACTAGACATGAACTTTAATCAAAAAAATTCTAAACATTCATATTCAAACTTCAGAAAATCAAAGATAAAGAAAAAATCTTGAAAAACTCCAGAGGAAAACAACCACCTTACCTATAGAGGAGAAAAGGTAAAAGTTACATCTGAGTTCTCAGAAAACCAGGCAAGCACACAGAGTAGAGTGAAATATTTAAAGTGTTGAGAGGAAAAAAAAAAAAAAAAAAAAAAGCAGCAACCAAGAATTCTGTACCTTATGAAATTATCCTTCAAGAGGGAAGGAGAAATAAAAACTTTTTCAGACAAACAAAAATTGAGAAGATTTGATGCCAGTAGACCTGCCTTACAAGAAATCTTTCAAGTTCTTTAGAAAGAAAAATTATAAAGTCAGAAACTCAGATCTACATAAAGAGAGGAAGAGCATTGGAAAACAAATAAGTGAAGGTAAAATAAAAACCTTTAGTTTTCTTATTCTTAATTGATCAAATAGATAAGGTTTGTTCAAAGTAATTATAGCAATAATGTGTGCAAGTGTGTATATGTGTATGTATATATATATACACATATGATAATGTACACGTGAAATGAATGACAGCAATGATACAAGAGATGGAGGCAGAAATTAGTTATATTTTCTTATTATAAGATAATTACCCTGTCTATAAGGTGCTTCACACCCATGAATTGATGTAGCGTTATTTGAAAGTTGACTTGAATTGGTGAAGAACGTATAGTGCAAACTCTAAGCAACCACTAAATTAAGAAAAAGGGAAGAAGTATAATTAATATGCTAAGAGAGAAAATCAAATCATATAAAATGCTGAATTGATATCACAAAAGTCATAAAAGATGTGGAAGACAAAAATAGGAACAAAGAACAAGAGCAACAAATAAAAAAACGGTAACAAATTTGGTGCATATTAATCCAACTATCAATGGTCACTTGAAACATCGATGCTCTAAATACACCAATTAAAACACAGAGATTGTCAGAGCGGATCAAAAAACAAGACTCAACTATGTGTTGTCCACAGAGACTCACTTTAAATATAAAGATACATATAGATTAAAAGTACATGGGTAGAGAAAGATATGCCATGCTAACACTAATCAAAAGATAGTGGGAGTAGCTATAGCTGTATTAATTTCAGGAAGCAGACTTCTGAGCGAGGTAAGTTATCAGAGGTAAAGAGGGGGCAATACGTAATGATAAAGGGATCAATATTCTAATAAGACATAATAATCATTAATTTCAGTGCACTTAACAATGGAGCAGCAAAATACATGAGGAGGCAAAACTGATGGAACTTCAAGGACAAATAGACCAATTCACTACCATAGTTGGAGATTTGAACACCCTTCTATCAGAAGTGGACAGATCCAGCAGGTAGACAGTCAGCATGGACATGGTTGGACTCAATACCACCATTAATTAAGTGGATATAATTGACACATATAGACTACTTTATCCAACAACAGATGATCTCACATTCTTCTCAAGCTCACATGGAACATTCGTGATGATAGACCACATACTGGGATAGGAAAAACACCTTAACAAATCTGAAAGGACAGAAATTGTGCAATGTCTTCTCTCAGACAACAATAACATTAAACTAGAAATCAATAACAGAGAGATAACTGGAAAATCTCAACATATCTGTAGATTAAACAATACACTTACAAGTAGCACATGGGTCACAGAAGAAATCTCAAGAAATTTTGAAATATTTTGAACTAAATAAAAATGTAACTTATTGAATGTGTGGGGTACAGCTAAAGCATGCTTAGATGGAGATTTATAGCATTGAATGTATACATCAGAAAAGAAGATCTAAAATCAATAATCTAAGCTTCCATCCTAGGAAACTAGGAAAAGAAGAATAAGTTATTAACAAATCAAAAATAAGCGGAAAAAATAATACGATTAAAGAAAATACAAATAAAATTGAAAGGAGGAATCAACAGAGAAATTGATGAAACCAAGATCAATAAAACCGATAAGCCTCTAGGCAGGCTAATTAAAGGGGAAAAAAAGAGAGAAGACACAATTTACTAGTATCAGAAATGAAAGACAGGGTATCACTACCAACCTCATGGATGTCAAAAGGATAATAAATAAATATTATGAACAACTCTATGCCCACCTAGATGAAATAGACCAATTCCTTGAAAGACACAAGCTGTCCAAACCCACACAAAAAGAAATAGACAATCTGAATAGTTCTATATCTATTGATGAAATTGAATCAATAGTTAACCTTTTAAAACAGAAAGTACCAGGTTGAGATGGTTTTAGCAGTGATTTCTACCAGACATTTAAGGAAGAAGTCATACTGAGTCTCTACAGTCTCTTTCAGAAGGTAGAAGTAGAGAGAATACTTAATTCATTCTATGAGGCCAACGTAACCCTAATAACAAAACCATGAAGACATTACAAGAAATGAAAACTATAGACCAATATTTCTCACGAACACAAAAGCAAAAATCCTCAACAAAACATCAGCAAATCCTCAACAAAACATCAGCAAATTGAATCCGACAATGTATAAAAAAAGTATACACCACTAACAAGTGAGATTCATCCCAGGTATGCAAGGCTAGTTGAACATTCTTAAAAAAATTACTGTTACAGTCACATCAACAGACCAAAAGAGAAAAATCACATGATCATATCAATAGATGCAGAATAAACATTTTACAAATCCAACACTCATTCATGATAAAAACTCAGCAAACTAGGAATAGAGGGGAACTTTCTCAACTTGATAAAGAACATCTACAAAAACCCTATAGCTAACAACATACTCAATGGTGAGATTCTAGAAGCTTCCCTGATAAGATCAAGAACAAGGCAAAGATGTCCCCTTTCACCATTGTTTTTCGTCATCGTATTGGAAATCCTAGATAATACAATAAGAAGAAAAGGAAATAAAATGTATACAGAGGCCAAGGCGGGTAGATCATTTGAGCTCAGGAGTTCGAGACCAGCCTGAGCAACAGCAAGACCCAGTCGCTCCTCAAATAATAGAAAGAAATTAGCTGGACAACTAATATATATATATATATATATATATATATATATATATGTAAAATTAGCTGGGCATGGTGGTGCATGCCTGTGGTCCCAGCTACTTGGGAGGCTGAGGCAGGAGGATCACTTGAGCCCAGGAGTTTGAGGTTGCTGTGAGCTAGGCTGATGCCGCGGCACTCTAGCCTGGGCAACAGAGTGAGACTCTGTCTCAAAAAATAAAAAAAATAAAGTGTATACATATTGGGAATAAATAAATAAAATTGTTTTGTTTGCAGATGACATGATCATCTATGCAGAGAATACAAAAATAATGAACAAAAAACAAAAAAAAAACCAACTAAGTAATTATAGCAAGGTTCAGGATACAAGGTTAATTTACAAAAGTCAATCACTTTCCTATATACCAGTAATAAACAAATGGAATTTGAAATTAAAAACACATTACCATCTGTATTAGCACTCCCTAAAATAAAATAGGGGTATATATAATAACTTATATGCAAGAGCTATATGAGGAAAACTATAATGATATCAAAGGAAAACTGAATAAATGGAAAGCTATTTCATGTTCATGGATAGAAAAACTCAATATTGTCAAGATGTCATTTACTCCCAACTCAATGTATAGATGCAACACGATCCCAAACCAAATTCCAGCAAGTTATTCTACAGATACTGAAAAACTGATGCTGAAGTTTACATGAAGAGGCAACAGACCCAGAATAGCTAACTCAATATTGAAAGAGAAGAACAAAGTTGGAGGACTGGCACTCCCCGACTTCAAGACTTATTATACAGCTACAGTAATCAAGACTTTGGTATTGGCAAATATCGACATGGAGAAACTTAAATGCATATTGCTAAGTGAAAGAAGCCAATCTGTAAAGACTCCAAACTGATTCCAACTAGATGACATTCTGAAAAAGACAAAACTATGCAGACAGTAAGATCAGTAGCTGTCAGGGGTTAGAAAAAAACAATGAATAGGTAAATTTTTAGGGCAATGAAACTATTCTGTATGATATTATAACGGTGGAGACATGTCATTAAACACTTTTCAAAACCCATAGACGATATAACACCAAAAATGGATGCTAATGTAAATTATGGACTTTGGATGGTAATGATTTGTCAATTTAGGTTCATCAATCTTACAAAATGTACCACTGTGGTGTGGGGTGTTGATAATGAGGAAGGCTCTGCCCATGTGGAGGCAGAGGGTATATGGGAAATCTCTATACTTTCTACTCAATTTTGCTGCGAACCTAAAACTTCCAGGAAAACGAAAAGCTAAACAACCCCATCAGGACTCAGATAATTGTTCAGGGGATAAGAAAGGCTCTCAAATATCTATTATTCTGGGATATGCATGCTCTAAAACTAGGCAAAATTTGATACTTGACTATTCAAAGTTGCGTGTCTGTGTAGATGGAAACTGATATCTCTCTAAATGAGATACATTCATGACCACGGGTGATGGAACAGGAGAGAGGAGCGCCAGGTACCACATCGAGTTCTCGGCAGAGAGGTGGCATCCCCATTGTGAAGAGTGGAAGAGAGAATAGTCAGTGGCTCTGGGTAAATTATCCCTCTGAAGGTATCCTGATTATTGCCATCAGTGTCTCGTACTTGAAAACAAAAATAAGGGTTTAATGCAAATCATTTCTATGTCTAAAATTAATAATAAAACCACAGCACTACTTTATTCTAATAGTGATATAGGGATTCCTACTTTGAGAAATCCATTTTTAACTTATGTATTTGTTTAGATTTGTAGTATATCATTGTGAAACTGCAGTTTTACTACTCATTCCACGTTGATCAACCTTCACACATCTACCAATTTTCACACAGAGTCCTTAAGAAACTTAAAGCATCTTCTTTTTATAGAAGGAAAAACTGAGTCACCAAAATCCACATTGTATTTTGAGATTCAAGGGAAAATCAAATTTAAAATATGTCCCCATCTAAAGAAATTGCCCTCTCTATACCAGGAAACCTAAAGACTAATAGCCTTAACAGTGGTTTGCATTCAACTTCCAGATTTGCAGCAGATTTTGTGAGAGCGGGGATTAAAGGCCAGGCACGGAGGTGTGGATTAGAATAAAACAAAATGTGACAGGGAAAAATTACAAGGTGAAAAGCCTTTGTTCGTACAATGGAACATAATTTTGCCGTAGACATTTTTTAAGCTTGTATTGTATCACACGGTGTTCCTTTGCAAGGTTTCATGAGTTGTTGTGTTAAAATGAATTTCATTTTGTCCCAATCAATGAATCTCCCCACTTGCTATTACCTACAGGCCTTCCTAGCAGCCAGGGTTCTGGCTACAAGCCAATACCAGACTGGCGTTATAGTAAGTAAAGTTGCTGGTGTCTGTCCAAATGTTCAATCGAGGTAGCTGGAAAATGTCACCTATACCCGAATAATTTTTAAATTCCTTTCTTTCTCTTTCTCCCCACGCTCTGAAATTACCTCCAGCTTATTTGTCTGGCTAGAGGTTAATGGAACACTAATGATGTTAATGAGCCTTTCACAGTGCAAGTTTTTTCAGGAAAGAGATATAATAGCTGTTTTCCTTCCCTTTTAATCTTTTTCATCATTCAAGAGTTACAGGCTGAGACAATTAGCAACTTGTACAGTTCTGTCTCCCTGCTCAGTCACAGCCCAGTGGGGCAAAAAGCAGGAGCCCATTAGACAGCTCCACATGTCCACAGGTGAGATCGCATGGATGGATGCAACACACTGCTTCTTGCCAGAAGGCATAATGCTATTCAGGGAGAGAGGAGGGAAATTAACAATCTGTTGGTGCAGCTTTTCCATGGCAGGCAGGCAGCAGGAGCTGTCCAGAGTACTGAAGAGTCACCATAAATTCCTCCCCTCTTCCCGCGTTAGACTGAGGCCCTGCAGGAGAGCCACAAACCTTAAGGAGCTCAGAGCCTAGTTCACTGAAGCACTCAAATGTTTAGTTATTTAGAGTAAACTTACCCTAAACTCATAGAGTCCTGGAAAAAAGGAGACAACATTTTTCTAAAACAAGTTATTTAGCAATACATCTCAATTTCTTGGGCATTTCTCCATTTGGTGGTATTTTGGCATTCTGCCTCTCTCTGCTTTGAAAGTATACATCCTAGATACATATGGTAATTAAAACATGAACTCATAGTGCTGCTAAGATGGAAAAACATTGAGAGTAAAACAAGTCCAAGATTTGAACTAATCTTGATTCCGACTCAGCTGGTGTTAGGTTTTATTTCTGGTGAAAAGGGCCTATAAATGCCTTCAGCAAATGCTTCAGGAAGGAATTCAGAGCGCTCAAGAGAGAGGGCTGAAGAATGTGACATTTCACTTTTCTTCAGATTGTTGATTTCTTTTGTATCTAAAAGTGGATTTTAATTAAATGGATCATGGTTCACGACTAAGATATAGCAAAAAGTATTAAGTGCCCAAGTCAAAATCGGGAGCTGTGGGCATAATTTTCTTATAAAGGTCACTCTCAGTCAGAATTCAACCATTAATATTAGCTAACCTAAGATGTAATATAAAGCAAAATATTAATAGGCCAAAATAATTTTGAAAAAATTCTATGTTGTAGATGTATAATAGGTTAATATGCATATTAAGAGTTTTCTACATATCCTTAAACTTTATGGTTTAGAGAATTTCCTGGAAAAATAATCAGAGATTTGTTGTCCACCTACTATGTGTGTTGAATAAACTCTACACTCAGTGAGGTGATGGCTGAAAAGAAAATATAAGACCTAGAGCTAAAATACAGGGGTAAATGCATATCTGAAAAAATTAAGACAATAATTAATTATGTAACTTTGGTGCTGGCAGAAGAACAAAGTTCAAGGAAGAGAAAGTCTTAATCAGACTAAGCATAGTTGCTGAGGGCTTCATTAAAGAGGTGATGAAGAATGCGTAAGATTTATACAATTAAATGGTAAAAAGAAGGGGTTTCCAGGTTCAGGAAATGCAGGAAAGATGTGGCTTCATATAATCATTGATGATATATGTATGCCAGCACCACTGTTTAGTACCAGTGGGCAGATGGATTGAAACAAGCAGAAATCAAAGGTAAGGGAATCGCTTTAAGAAACAATTGCCAAAATTCGGACATAGGTTTAAAATGGAGATAGCAAGGATATGAATGTTAAGACATACTGAGAATGAAAATATTAAGGCTCGATGGCAGATCTGATGCTGCAGAAGTAGTAGTAGTGGAAGAGGAAGAGGAAGGAGGAGGAGGAGGAAGAGGAGGAGAAGGGCTCAAGAAGGATTTGGAGTTAGGGCAACTGGAGTTATTGGGTCCCAAACAGACAAGGAATAGCTCTGTAGAAAAATAAGCATGTCCAATGGCACCATTTTAAAAGTAACATAATATTTTATCTAGATCCACCATAGATCTGGCCAAACTGAACTACTATAATGTTTTAAATTTCTCATTCCCCATTCTAACGGTTGCTTCATTGCTCAATAGTATATATATACTCTCATACCTAATTAACAAGAATTTTATCAAATTACTTGAGTCAAATGCTCATTGGAGAAAAAGATGTTTTGTGGACTGTGCAGTTGGGTGTCATTATCAGCGGATGCTCACTCTGTCCATTTGGGACTGCAGGTTTCTAGAAGGCAAGCATCACGCCCATTTAACAAAGTCTGCCACTCTCTGTAGAGTACCATGACAACATGTAACACAGACTTTCTGCAAGAAATGATGATGGCAACTAGAAATAGTCCCAAAGAATTTATCAAATGCCTTAGATGGTAAAATCAGAGCGAAAGCTTTTATGCACATCGCATCCTTGTTTTCTAAAGAAATGACGAACCCCCCAGCAGTGTAAGGAACTACATAATTGTGTATCTGGGGCTGCAGTGCTTGTAGCAGTGTGCTGCATCCAGATGGCAAATGGGATGATGGTACAGCCAGGATGAGGAAGCAACTAATGATACTTCAAATAGCAAACCGCAGAGCAAATGTAAGCACAAATGACATATCCAGGGCCAGACAATGGCGCACATGTCAAAGTCAGCTGCTTGGGATGGGAGAGGAGGAGACAAAAATAAAAAGTAAATATACTCCACATAAACATAAATACAAATGCATGACACTACTTCAGAAGCACTCAAGGCTTTTCAGACCAGCCATTATTCGCCATGCCTTGCCCCTGTGCCTCTCCTGGCCTAACCCCACGCAACATTCAACAGCCCGTAGACTGCCCACTGCACCAGAGGCAGAAATGGGGTCTTCGTCAATTGCTCTGAAGAGAAAACTCTCCAAAGAACAGCTACCTTTAATTCGGCAGGTAATAAAATCCTTGGTAATATATCCCAGTCTTAGGCATCCCCTTTTGGATTAGGCAAAACAAGGCCAACACCTCTAGGTGGCTCATGCCTGGATGGACAAAGAACTCTCCTTAGCCCCAAACCAACTTCTCTTCTCCACTAAGGGAAGGATTGTGCTGGACACCTCTCCTGTAGGAGGACTGTGGCCCCTATTGGAATGTCAGTGAGAAAAATGGCTCTATGTTTAGACAGAAATGCCACGATACATATAAGTAAATTATTGCCTAGAACTTATGAGGACTGAAGACTTCTGCTTGCATTTTCATTAGAGGGTATCTATCTGCATTTAAAGCTGCTGCACTCCGATAAGGGGGAGGGAGAGAGCTCTTTAAAATTACCTGTACAGACGCGGAGATAATGTTTTCCAACCGACAAAATGCCCTTCCTGATTTATAGAGCCATTGCTGTCCTGTCCGTGCTCCCGGAGCTCCTGATACAGGCTGTAAGAAACTTCTCATCACAAATGAACGTTTCTGGCCCTAACCTATTTATCCAGACAACCTGTCAGCCTACCAGAGCCAGATTTTCTGTTGTCATAGACGAGACAGCGGTACAATACCCGGGACTTCTTTTCTTCATCGTTATTGTTCACTTTTCCCTCCTCATGTGCACAAATGCTTTGTCTAAGCAGTAAGAAAGATCCTCAGGACTCAGTTTCCATTTTCATGTTATCATTCCCCTCACTGGCTGCTCGTTTATGACCGACCGCCACAAAGAGCTTTCATGAAAATATACTATTATAGCAGAATGATGCTCTCTTGACATTGAAGATTGGAATCTACACAAATGTTCTGTAACAACTCATTTTCATGTTTGCCTACTTGTCTTAATTTATTTTTTATTTCTGATTCTCAACGTGCTCGAGACAGAGGGAGGTTTGCTTCAGCTCAGGGAGACATGCCACAAATCTAGCTGAGACCACAGATGGTGTGGGTTGGGATGACTACCTCTTTTTCAGGCTCGGAGTGGCTATTGGTATGCAGCACACAACCCCAAATGCTCATCAAGATTGTTAAAGGAAAGGGTTCAGGATGCACAAAAGCAGAGCAGCTAAATTATTCTTGTTTATAGCAGGAGAGGGTTCACTTTAGATCAAGATAGAAGTATATTAACACAGCAATAAACTTCGAAAATGACTTTTTTTTTCATTTCAGAAAAAGAGCCTGGCTTACATTTGCTGATCAGTGTCAAGGTATACTTTTAGTTGGGGCCAGAGGCGAATTTTCTGTGAATTATATGCAACCTTATTTTCAGTCTTAGTCCTTAGAAGGGTGTTGTCCTTCTAGGTGGCCACATATTATTAAATCGTGGGGTTAAATGTACACAGACACTTGGCTGTATGTTTACTTAGTGGGCTGTTGTCAGATTTTTGGTCTAAAAATATGCAACGTAAATTCCATTCCTCGTATTAAGTTGCAGTTGATAATCTATCATACCTCAAAGAGGAAAGACCCCTGCAGTCTCCTGTCCTGAGGTGGGCTAGAATGTTCTTTACTAGGGCTTTCCACAGGGGTAAAATGGGAACACTGGGATTCTGGCAAAGAAGCCACTTGAACCGCATGCCTGGCTGTCCCATAACGACCCTACACCGAGCATCGTCTGTCTCTTCCTTAGATCTCCTTTTACCTTCTTCCATGCATTGAGTACAACAGTATCACATTTACTATATTTTAAGTCCTATTGAGAAAAATTCCATATTTAATTAATCTTTATATTTCCCATGTTACCAAAGACAGTGCTTTGCAAACTATAGGTAATCAAAAATATGTGTTAAGTACGTAATGAAACATATCCTGCCAACTACACCAGGTGAGGTTCTCCTGGCTGCATGTTTCCGTGTGCAGGCAGCCCTGTGATCCTACTGCTTACGGCCCCTCGCCAGCCCCAGGGCCTCGCTGCGACTCACCTCCACGCTGACGGCTTCCAAACAAGACTGTGACTTACCAGTTCTTCCCTGTGTTGCTTCCTCGGTCCACTCTGAATGTTTCCTCTGATTTCCTGCTTCTCTTTCCGTTTTCTGTCTAGGTTAATTGGTTTTTCTAGCTCACGACATTTTCCTTCTGTGTTTTCTAGTCAACATTTTATCACCTGCACTCATAGCTGCAAAAGAGTGTTTTTTATAAATTGACCCCCTTTGGCATTGCCTCTGGACTTATCCAGGATTTTGCCCTGTGAGAAAGCATCCTTGAGCCCCGGAAGATCAGACTCAAAAGGGAGATGAGTCATTGTATTTGAGAGTGGGAAGGTAAGTGAGAGTTTATGTTGTCCAACCTCTTATTTTACAGCTGAAGAAAATGAGACAAGAACCAAATGCGTGGTACTTAACCTCACGAAGCCTCTAGCCCAGCGGTTCTCAACCGAAGGCCACGTTGCCTACCATGGTACATTTGGCAATGTCTGGAGACATTTTTGCTTGACACACTTGGGTGGGGGATGCTACTGAAATCTAGTGAGCAGAGGCCAGGAAGTGAAACATCTCACAATGCATAGGACAGCCTTACACCTGTAAATAATTTTTCAGTCCAAAAAGTCAATAGTGCTAAGGTTGAACAGCTCTGTTCTGGTCCATTAAGGTAACATAAAGCCAACAGACAAGGATGGAATAGAAAAGATAAATTTTGTATTTGGGGGTCTGGAGTATATATTTTGCACAGAGAAGGCACCTCAGAGTAGCGAGTATCCTTGACAAGTGATGATTATATGATTATGCTTAAGTATTAAGGAGCACATATGATGTCAGAAGCACCTTGCATTCAGCAAGTACAGAAAAGGCATAGCATCCTGAGTCCTGCTCAGCTTGGTGTTCCCATAGCATGAGCTTGGGAAGCACACTGTTGTGTGACTTAGGCTCCAAGCATTAGCAGGGGTCAGAGACCCCTGGGGGCCATCCCACGTTTATTCTGACTTATAAGCCGAGTTGCCACAGCAGGGAGGAAGTATAGTGTTTTGAGTAGGGCCCTCACCTGAAAGTCAAAAGGTTGGTCTCTATTCCACCTCTGGTATACATTTTTTTGCATGACCTGGATCAAGCTGTGTCTTCTCCATTCTGAGTTCAGTTACTTCTTCATCTGTTCGATGACATTAACCTCAAAGGCAGTAGCTTCCAGCTCTGATAATCTATGGGATTCTTTGTTCTACCCCCACACCTCTTTCTCAGCTCTAAGAGTCAGATGGCAAACGAATTATCTCACAACATTTTCCTCTATAAGCCAGAGCACCACCAGGGGCGAGACTAAGTAGGGAACTGCAGGGTGTGTGGAACACAGAGTCATTTAGGGTTAGAACTGACCTTGCCCACTTATTAACTCCATGCTGTTGGGCAGTTATTTAACCCCTCCTGTCCTCAGTTTCTTCATCTGTGAGGTGGAAATGATAATAAATAATAATAATACCTACCCATATGATTGTTGGCAAGAAAAGCTGAGATAATAAGCACAAAGTGATTAGGGCAGCCCCACAGTAAGGAGCTAAGTAAATGGGATCAGCCAATGAGATTTGGGTTCTGGGTCAAAGGTTAGGAACATTTTCTAAGCCAGGCTGTTCTGCATGGAAAATAGAATTCTGAACATTGTTTTGGGTAATACGTTTAATTCCGTGTGAGTGAGAAAAAAACGCACAAATACACTATAACCCCAGCAGAATACTCTGGTAGCATTTACAATATAATAGTGAAAGAAAATCATTTACCCACTGGCACTGTAGCTGATTTCTCTGTCTATGCTGGTTCCATAGGTCCTTTCACTGTGATTTAGATTAAAACTCCAGTGTCCCTGGGCAAATATCATTCCCTTTCTTTTGCTTATGGCTGGGGAGAGAGGTTTCCAGATCATATTCCCTGCGTCCCTGCCCTCCAAGAGGTCATTTGGCTCTTCCTTTTGGCACGTTTCCCCAATGTTAGTTAGCACAAGTCTTTCTCAGATACCGGCTCTCTCATTAGTTCTATTGGTTTCAATAGCTCCATGGACACAGTAAATGCAATATTTAACACCCAGGAGGGAAGTGTTTCACTCGGATGGTTCTTTCATCATCTCTGCCCATCTGGAGCTCCCTTTTAAACTCATGGAGCACCAACTGCCTAGGAAAACAATGCACTTAGGTGACTTTTCCTTTCCTATGCAGATAGGGATCCCATAAACTAAAGTTAGTGCCAGGAAAGGTGCTTTCTGTTGCTGTTGTTGTTATTGTTCTTGTTGCTTGGGTGGGGGAGGGCTAATCCTTCACAGATGATATTGGTCCTATCATTTCCTAGGGAATTACACCGAAACTTGATTAGATTTCCACCTTTGACTGACACCTGTTAATAACCAGCAAGATGAGTAGAGGATGCTTATATTGTCATCCGGAGTTATCTATGACTATTTTTCATCAGTTTTGTCACTCAAGGGCAGCAGTGAAGGATATTATTTTTTCTTAAAATATTGTTATGGATCTACAGACACTGGACTGGGGAAATTGTCCTGTACATCCACCTTCATGCTGGTTCTTAGAAAATATATTGCCAGGACTGCATGCAGTATTTAAATAATGCATTTATGCACTTCTATTAACCTAGTTTTGATACGGTAGCTTGGTGACAGAGGTATTTATTCCCTATATCAATCCGGGGAGTATGGTTTTGCCCAAACTTTTTTTTTTTTTTAATGGACTTTGCACTTTTAGAAAATTTTCTAAACAAGACCCAGACCTTTAGAAACTCAAGTTCATTGACTCTCAGCCAAAAAAGAAAAACAATGCTTTAAGAAACAAAATACATCATATCACTTAAAAAATCCAGTTGAATGTTAAATACAGAAAAATGAATGTTGATATTAGAAATCAACTGTTGTGATGCTGAGTATATAATAGATAAGAAATGAGTAGAAAATGAATAATATTTAGAAAAAAATAAAAAGTACAACTAAATTAGTCTTGATTTTTCCCAGACCACAAAAGTCTTCAAAATTTTTTAGACATGAGCAAAAAGATCTGCCTTTCTTAGATGTTTTCTTTGCTCAGATAAAAAAATAAATATAGGTTTATTTAGAATAAAAGGGGTCCGAGTGCAATGAGCCACCTGCAGACCTGCGATGAGGGGTATTGCCCCATGTTTTTTTGATAGACGAATGTCCCTAGGTTCAGAGGCCTAACAAGAGAGCAGCTGCATCTTTCTCTCACGCTGTGGAGCAGTCACACCTCCTCCTGCCCCATGCTCTGAAATGCAGTGCCCTGTCTCTTGTACTTCAAGATCAAGTGTCTAGGAGAGCAAAGGGCAAGCAAGTTAAAGGACACTGAGGAACTCTTTAATTACACAGGCTCAAGGAAGAAAGGACTGTCAATCTCCTGCCCTTTAGGGAGTTTTGCTGTGTCTGCCTCAGCCAGCAGCCCCTGGGGAAAGATGCTGTGACACATGTCTTCCCCTTGCTCCATGCCAGAGCTGGGCATATCCCGGTATTCACAATTCCCATCTGCAATTTATCTGCAATTACACTATATATATAGCCTTTCATCTCCTAGAAAATATTCCAAATACATTTTAAAATGACTCATTTAAAGCCTAGTGACAGGGGCTGTTCCTAGTCATCATGCAAAAAAGCAGCCTTTTAATTCTGTCTTTCCCCAGAGCTAAACTGGGTGGGTATAAAATTTTTTCCACCTCTTTCCATCTGCCTTATTTTGGATATGTTTTGCCAATTTGCCATCTGTTTTTTTGTTATGTTTTTTTCCCTCAGCCCCTTGGAATTACCCTTGAAGTAAAATAAAGAATTTTTCAGAAAATTCAGTTTATTAAAAGTCTCTTTTAAATCAATCACTCTGTCTTTTATTTACCTACAGCATGATTTTAGACCTGAGCATTTTGAAACTTGAGCAGAAGTGGAAGGAAGAAGGAAGAACAAAAGAAAAAATAATAAAACTAAATTTATTTTTAGAATGGTTTCATAATGCATATCATTATTAAATTCTTTAAAAACCACTAAGCTCAAAGGTCAAAGGTCACACAAAACTAGGACATAAACCCAGATTTTCTGACTCACATTTCATTGTTCTTTTCACAGTAGTATAGAACTGTAACTCAGGAAGAAAGCAGGAAACTTGAACCAGGACTAAAGTTAACTGAATTTCTGCTCTGTAAAAGGATAATGTGATTAATAATGACTAAGGGTCAAAAAATAAACAAATCCAAAATACTTTTTAAGATTTTTCTTAGTTTCCCACCATAGATAAGAAAGTATTTAGGACTCTTTCCCCCGCAGTGTGACTAAGGCTGTTCATTTTTGTCATCCAGCTGAGCACATGGACCTCTGAGCTTCAGGCACATATTGAATTCTTACTTCATTAGCAGAAAAGGAAATGCATTGTCCCTGGCTGAAAGAATCATTCTTAGAAAGACCAGCGCAAGCATTTTAGATGAAGTTGAGATCTTTATAAAAATGTGGGCTCATGCTTGGGAAGAGGCCATGATACACACTGTTGTCTATCTATACAAGCTTCACTCTGCTTTCTTCAGAAACAGAGAGTGTCTACATGAAAAAAAGAATAATTTTTCCTGGTATTTACAGTTGTTGAAGAATTTCCACATACTTTATAATCCTGTTCACAGAAACCTTTTGGACAGACTTAGACTGATTATGCCCACAGTGACATTGCCCCCAGGGACCCTGCAGAATTGCTCACTCTACTTGCCTAATAGGCACCCACAGCTGGACTCCTACCGCCCCAATCCCCCATCGCCATGCACGCTCCTCCTGCAGTCTTCCCAATCTCAGTAAATGTCATCAATGTCATCTTTTTTTTTTTTTTTTATTTGTTTTAAAGACAGAATCCCACTCTGTTACCAGGCTGGAGTGCAGTGGTGCAATCATAGTTCACTGCAGCCTTGAATTCCTAGGCTCAAGTTATCCTCCTGCCTCAGTCTCCCAAGTAGCTGGGACTACAAGCAACACTGTCATGCCCAGATAATTTTTTTGTAGAGACAGGATTTAGCTTTATTGCCCAGGCCGGTCTTGAACTCCTGACCTCAAGCAATCCTCCTCAAGCCTTGGCCTCCCAAAATGTTAGGATTATAGGTGTGAGCCACTGTGCCAGCTGCAATGTCATCTTTCCAATTTCTTTGGCCAAAATTTTTGGGTTGTTCTGATCTCTCTCTTTTTTTCACCCCTACATCCATTCTCTATCCATACAAAATTCCATGAGTCCTACCTCCAAGATACACTCAGAATCTTATAATTACTCACCACCTCCACTGCTACCACCCAGGACCAAACCAGGGTCTCCCACTGTCTTCTTCCTTTGCTATTCTGAACCCCAGGCCCAAGTGATTCTTTACTGGTGTAAACCACGTTGTGTTCGAAGCTGGCAATGGTTCCTCGTTTCATCCTCGGTAAAATACGTGACCTGCCTGCCCCTCCCCGCCCCAATAATGCCTCTTTTTATAAGATCCACAAAGACAGAAAATTTTATCTAATTCTTTTACCACTGTCTCTCTAGGTCATAGAATAGTACTTTGCATAGAGTGGGTCCTAAATAATTAGCTGTTAGATGAATTAATAAACAGGAGGAGTTAAGAGCCTCACAGACAAGGTTGGGAGTTTCAGAGCAAGTGGTTGTTATGAGTAAATAATGGAAGAGATGGTGAGAAAGAATATTTAAGATGTTTTGTTAAACATCAAAAAGATACCCAATCCCCTTTTATGTTTTCTTAGAACTGAAGAAAACTTGAAATTCCTTTCAGTTCTATCTTTTTTTCTGTAGGTGTTCTGTGCTTTTGACTTGACACTCTTCAAAGGATGAATCTCTTATGGCCCCAGTTAAATTGTGGTTGCAAATTATTTGTATGTCATTGAATGGGAGGTCAAAGGACGTACAAAAAGCCCAGCCTGACTTTCACCCATATACCAGTTACCCACTTGTTTGCAGCTATTTAATCTACATTCCAGCTGTAAGGCCACTCAGCAAAGTTACCTGCTGTCCTGGTGCTATTCACAAAGGGAATTTACTGTCTTGGTCTGAGATCACAAAACCTCACAGCCCGTCAGGTTGCAGCAGGACTGGGATGACACCCGTCTGCCTTGCAGCAGTACTTGGAGGGTGTTTCTCGAAGCCCTTGGCAAACCCGCCACTTGTGCTTGTCCAGCCCAAACAGTGTGGGCTGGTGACGCAAATGCGAGTTCCTGAGGAACCGATCTCCCCTGGAACAGACTTTCAGTGCCTACAATGTCCACTGGCAGCCGTCCTGAGAAAAGAAGAGATCTTTCTGAGGTCTCACATAGTAAAAAATGGGCAGAGTTATATAATGTCCACATGCATCTCGGAGACAAAAAGAAACTCATTCCTCTGTGTCACTTTAGAAAAAATATTCCATTTCCCACAAGAAATCAGCAATGAAGTCAATCCTATAAGGTAGTTGAAAATCGAGAGACTCTGAATTTAGCTGAATTGTCACAGTATTTCAGGACTACCTCAAAATATTAACATTATAAAAAACATTAAGTTTATATATAATTTTAAATTTAGAGAAAAAAATTGCAAAATCTCCCACTTTATTTAGATTCACCAATTGTTAATATTTTGCCTAATTTTGTTTACTCTTTCTACTCGTGTGTTTACTTTCTTATATTTTTATTAATAATTGAGAATAAATTTGACCTATCACGCTCATTTCCCCCTTTAAATATTTCAGTGTTTACTTCCTAAAAATAAGGACATTCTTTATATAGCCACAGTACAGTTTTCAAAATCAGGAAATTTTAGCATCAGTTTAGTACTATTCATAATGCATATGTAAATTTAATCAATTTTCTCAGTAAGATCCTTTATAACTTTCATTCCTCCAGGTTCAAGATCCAATGTAGGGGCTTACGCTGCCTTTAGTTGTCAGGTACCTTTATTCTTCTATAATCTGGAACCAGTCCTCAAGCTTTCTTTCTTTCACCCTTAATGTTTTTGAAGGTGTAGGCCAGTTCATTTTAGAATGTTCCTTAATTTAGGTATGCTAGATGTTTTCTCACTATTAGATGCAGGTTATGCATTCTTGGCAGGAATACCTAGAAGTGATCCTGTATCATTTCTGGAGCATCTCATTAGGAGGTACATGACATGGGTTTGTCCTGTTACTGGTGACGTTCACTGTGACTACTTGGTTAAGGTCATGTCTGGGAGGTTTCTATTATGTCAAGTTACTATTCTTTTTCCTTTGTAATTTATAAGTAATTTGTGGAAAGATATTTTAAAACTATGTACATATCCTGTTCCTCATCAAACATTCATCCATTAGTTTTAGTATTCATTGGTGATTATTTATTTCTGTACTGGTTGCAAAATAATGATATTTGATTCCATCTTTTACTCTATATTACTAGTTGGAATTATACTGTGGAAGAGATTTTTTTTTTCATTTTCTTCCATTTATTCATTTATTTATTCAGTTATCTCTTTAATTCCATACAAACTCATTAATTAATTTAATTTTATTCAATGAATTAACATCTGTTATTTCTGTCATAATCTGTTAAACACTATTTTTTACTTTTTAGTACTTGAATTGTCCCAGGTTTGTTTAGTGGAAGCCCCTTCGAGCTGGCTTCTGTGCCATTTCAAATGTTCTGCTTGCTTTGTGAGCACTCCTTTATTTTATGGACCATGACAATGTTCTAGGCTCATCTTGCAGAGCCATTTCCTCAGCCCTAGATCCATTCATTTCAGCAAGGAGTTTGGGTTGCTATTAAGTAGTTTGTATAGCTCTTTTCCTCCTCTTTGTCTCATTAGCTTGAAAGTTTAGATGTCCTAGTTACCTTTAACGAGAGCCTGTGATGAACCAGAGCTTTTATAGACGTTCCCATGACCATGGCCCTTAGTGGACTCACACAGACCAGCATTGGGCTACCTAGGACCAAAGTGAACTGGGCCTTATCACAGATGATAGTGCTCTCTCCTCCTCTTCTCTTCTCCTCTCTTCTCTTCTCCTTCCTTCCTCACCATATGCCTGTTTCTGGTATAGATAGTTTTCTGATGTTATGCTCACACAAGAAGTATTTTAACCAGCTAATTGCTCATGTGAGAGTCTGATTTTAAAACTACTGCATGGGCAAATACTAGAGAATTTAACTTGTCCTTGAATTCAGAGTGGCCAGTCTGATAATCACTTTCAAAATTAAAAAGTGAGTATTATCAACTACAGAAAATAAAAATGGAAGTGACATACAATTTCAAGGGAATACTAAGCAAGGGAAATTGCTTAGATCAAAGGAAACTTTGCTCTAACTCTTGAATAATTGTAATAATACAATAATAATTGATTGTAAAAGCATCACTGGAAAGTTTTGCAGAACTCTATCAAGTCAAGTCTCCAAACATACACAAAAGATGTTTCCAGAACAACAGTGGTGCTGTCCAAGTTCTCCCATCCTTGGAGTGGTAGAAGTGGACAGAATATCAAATAGCAGCTTTTGTTTTCTACCTGAATCTACAGAGGTGTAAAATTTTTCCAACAGGTGAAACACTCTTCAGAAAGAAATGTGTCATAGTCTGAGTCCCAGCTCCCTTTTTAGTGAACCATGACGCAGGTGAAAATTGTGGCTGACCGGAAAGAACTACTCCATATTAAAGTGGCACCTGTCTCCATGCTGAAGATGCTTGTTCTTTCTGGAAACTCTGTATCTGACATATCTGGGGTACATCTCTGTGCCAGCTTTGTTCACATCATCTAAGTGGTAGGAAGGCCTTTATAAAGAAAATTCTACCTTTTCAGTGTTCAGGGCCCAGGGATAGAGTAATGGCATTAAATTTGTTTTAACATAAATCAGGGTCTTCACCTGTATCAGAATTGGCCTTCCTTTCCTGAAGTTTACTCAATGATCCCGAGGCAAGTGGACTAGGAATTGGAAAGGAGGTTGAAAGAACCTTCTTTTATGCCACCTTTTGGTCAGAGACAGAATGGAGAGAATTTCTCAGTAGCAAAGACTCAAGAAGTGGTGAGCATCGAGGGAGGCTCAAGGTGGAGAAGCGACCTCCTAGAGGCCGCCTCCAAGACCATCTGTCTTTGCAAGATGCGCTCTTCTCACATAAAATAGATTTTTACCATATGAAAAAGAAACCAATTCTTTGTCCCCAATCTACTCTCAGTTTCTGAGCACAGAACTCCTACTCTCCCTGCAAGCAGCTCTGCAGTTCTTCCTCGAGGTGGGGGAGGCAGGAAGCCGGCTGACAGCTAAGTATTCCTGGCCCGGCCTCCTTCTCCCCATAATGTGCTCTCCAGCAGCCAGGAACATAGCCCTCCTGCACAGACCAGGCATGGACGTGGTCCAGTGAAGACTCTCCACCGAGCAAATGGCTGGTCTTATTTTTAATTCAAGTATTAAAATAGCAGTAATTTGGCACTGATTAGCAGTGTTAGTCCTGAAGGCCAAAGGAGGACTGGAATTCAATGCGAGGCTCTAAACAATTACTTCCTTTAGATAATCACTTTTTTAGAGGCCAACTGTGCATATAAATATCACATCATGCCAGGGCTTGGCAAGTTTTTATCAGCATCAACTCAGGCAACTTCTATGGCAATCGTGCCCCTGGCTCTAGAAATGGCCTGAGACAATCAAACTGGCCAGGAGACCCCAGAGAAGAGGTTGAGAGGGCTCAGGCCCAGCCCCTCCTCGGAGGCCCATGTTTCTCTGCTCAGCAACCAGTGGCCAAATTCTCTACATCTGTATCTCATCAAAGATGTATTTGAAATTATTCTACCTCTGACTGGTAGGAAACTGGAGCCACATATGTTAGAAAACCCTGATTAGCTAGTGGGACTACGGATACAACCATCCATTCACTCCTGGCTTCCTTCAGCAAGTCTTTAGCAAGCACTTCTCGGTACAGGACCCAGCCCTGGGCACGAGGGACACCCAGGTTAGTAATACGCTTGAATACACCAGACAACTGCTATTTCAGCTGGAGAGATAGACCAGTCAATGGACGCAGTTCAGTGTAGCATAAGGCATATGACAGGTACAGACAGAATCTTGGGACACTTTCAAAGTGTAAAGTTCACACCGAGGAGAGGAGGGAGGAAAACTTCACAAAGGAGGTGGCTGAGCTGAATTGTGAATGGGAAGTTCACCAGCCAGAGAAGAAAAAGGCAACAGCTGGAACAGAGGCTCGAGCGCAGGATAGGGAAGGCTGAGTTCCACATCCAGGGCACAGAGGAGTGCAATGGGCTTTGGGAGAGCCAGGTGGGCTGGAGGAGGAAGGGAGAGAGGCCGGGGGGTGGATACAGACCCTTCCTGAAATCACGGGAAACCAGGAGTCTAGACTCGCGTGGAGCCAGAAACAGTGGAAGCTGGAGGTCTAGCTCTCTCTGCTTGTTCACATCCTTGGGCCTGACCCAGAACCCTGGGGCTCAGAGACAACCTAAGCGCCAGCCCCGCTCCACCTCCGACCATCAAAGCTGTTACTCTCCGGGCTAGGAACTGAGGTCTCACTCCTGTCTGCAGTGAGCCTCTCAGCCTGCTGAGTTCCCCAAGGCATAACTGCTTACCTGTGGGAATACGAGGGCTGTCCGGAAAGTATCCAGCCACTATTAATATAATGAGAACATCTGACACAGCTGGATACTTTCCGGACAGCCCTCGTATATACGCACGCACATATACGCACACATACACACGTACATAAAATTTACTGAGCAAAGCGATCTAATATGCGATCTTTGCATCTAATATGTGTATCATTTCCATTTCAAAAACTAGTTCAACTAATACACAGATATTTATTAAGCAGATACTATGAGACAGGCATTGTTCTAAGACTGGGACATAGCCACAACTGTGCCCTCATGGAGTTTAAAATCTAGTTGGAAAAATCCAAGAGCTAAGCCTTCCTGAGCACTTACCACCTGCCAGACACAGTTCCAAGCGTTTTACGTGAATCAACTACTTTGGTCATCACAGCTCCAGACAGTAGGCCCTGTCGCCTCCTGGCACACACCAGCTAAAGTACAGGCATGTAAAGGAAGTGGCCCAGGGATGCCCACCTAATAAATAATAGCTAGTGACTGAACTCAGGGATCCTGGCTTCAGTGATTATGCTTTTTAAGCTATGAAGTAATTCTGTCTCTGAAAGGATTAAATCACAGTTCAGACAGGTTAAATAATTTTGTGTGCATCACTCAGTAATTCTGATCTGTGTCAAAAGTTCACACTTCAGCCAGTCTACTATAATCACACATATGCAGAACTTTGCCCAGTTTGTGAGAGATGATCTGTTTTCAAAACAAGAGCTTCTGATGACAAAGAAGATACTAAATATCATCACATATTCTGATAATTGCCCACAATTCCACTTATTTATTGTAATTCACCATATACCCCATAGTACTCATTTAGATATGGGATTTATGTACCAAACTATAGCATTTCAAATCAGCACGACCTGGGTTATCTACTCATCTGTCCTTTTAGTCAGAGACAGCCAGGGATAGATATTCATTAGGACATATAAAAGACGTCCTTGGGGTGTCCTGGTATACCTGGGGTGGAGGGTGACAGAGGTCCTGTGCCAAGAGTCAGCAGGAAAGAGTTAAAGACGGTCACATTCATTTACTGCTAATCACACAGTCCCATTTTCACTCCCCAGGCGGATGAGATCTGGGGAAACAGTTTACATCTAATTAAATTATATTCCTATAAATCTATCAGTTTATACTTGATAACACTAAAGTCTATTTGTTTCTTGCCTACCCATTTAAGGTTCTTAAAATCTGCCAACATCTTTTCCAGAAGAATACCATTTCATTTCTTGAAAATCTTTAAGGCCTTCTAAAATTTCCAGATTTTAAAAAAATCTTGAAGTACAAATATTTAAGACATGTGGTCTCAAAAAAATGCCCTGGAATATTATTCAGCTATAAGAAACAACGATGATATAGCACCTCTAGTATTTTCCTAGATAGAGCTGGAACCCATTCTACTAAGTGAAGTATCCCAAGAATGGAAAAATAAGCACCACATGTACTCACCAGCAAATTGGTTTCACTGATCAACACCTAAGTGCACATATAGGAATAACATTTATCTGGCGTCGGGCAGATGTGGGGGCGGGGGAGGAGGGGATGGATATATACATACATAATGAATGCGATGTGCACCATCTGAGGGATGGACACACTTGAATCTCTGACTCGGGGCGGGGGGCAAGGGCAATGTAACCTAAACATTTGTACCCCCGTAATATGCAGAAATAAAAAAAAAAATGCCCTAAGCAACTTCCAACACTAACATTTCTGTTCCCAGGAAAGCCATCATCTATAATCATGTTTTATTTTTGGCCCTTAGAAATTACAAAATACTCATGCCAATTCCTTATGCTTATTTTAAATGTGGACATCTTGATGTAGGGCCTGGTCAAATGCTTATCAAAGACCCATATTTTCAAGGTTTTCATATCCTCATATTTACCTATATAAGTTTTGCAAAAGCAATTTGGGAATAGAGTGGACTTATTGTTCCTGGTAATAATAGAGCTAATCCTGGTGGATTGGAGGGGGTTGTCCTTGTCCACTGCAGTGTGTTTCTGAGAAGAGTGTGTGTGGCGGTTATCGTATAGGTATCCATGGAGCTTGGAATTCAGAATTCTTATTCCAGCTCTGCCACTGATGGTTGCCTGTCGTTGGGGTAGGCTGGGGAAGGAGTGGCTAATCCTCTTTGGACTTCAGTTTTCTTGTCCGTAGTGACAGTGGTAGGGTGAAATCATCCCCAAATAAATCGGGGCTTGCAATGTCATCCTCCTGGTCAGTAACAGACCCGGTACTGGAGAATGGGTATCCTGACTTCTGAGTCAGTTCTGTAGTTCCAAAACGTTAGCACGGAATTTCTCCTGCACTGCTGGGCAGGCGGCCTCTGGTTTTTGGTTGGTTTATTTTCACATCCTCCTGGTTGCTTAGTTTATCACATTCCTGGACATTTGCACAATTTGACAGTAGTTCTTCATGAAGAGTGGCAGTGGGAGGCACAAAGAGTACGGAAGAGTCACCTGGGGACATTTTAGTCAAAATATATTTGTCCTCCCCTCCAACTTTCTTCTTCTCTCCAGCATGGGTCAGCCTTGATCTACCTACCTAGTCACCTATTAGTGTCCAGATGATTCTGACATGCATCTCCAGGCCCACCTCAACGAGGACATCCAGCACACCTGCTGCACAGGCAAGTTGGAAATCTAGTGTCTCCCCAGTAAAGAGCTGGCAAAAGTTCCTTGACATTGCTATGACATTTGACCTGATGACCAGCAAGTTCTATTCCCCAGCTGCTCTCTTCCCTGTAGGGTATTTAAATTCCCTTTTTATTTGTAAATCACTAGCAAAGTGCTTTTAAAATACTGTGAAGGTATTCTAAAATTCTCTTAGAATCTTCTTAAAGCAGAAACGATGTTTCTCCATGACTTACTTCTTCCTAAGAAGTGACTTGGAGAAAAACATTCCAGTGTATAGAATCAAATCTCTCTCAGACCAGTGTGTACAGCATGACACCCCCAAGGACAGAGTTTGAAGGAGAACTTTCTCTTATGACATCATTCAGTAAGAAATTCCCTCAATTCCAGACGCTTTATTGATTATATGGTTTTGGATCAGCCTGCTCATTTGGGTGACAGATGATTCTTGCCCTTGTGCTACCCTTGTATTTTTCAGGCTTTAAAAGACTCTGAAAAGATCATGAATATTAAACAGACAGAGACCCTGGGTAGAGAAATTCTCCTGCTAGAGACTATACCGCTGTTTATCAAGGTCTGTTTGTGTTTCACTCAGACGTGTATTTGCTGGGCAGTGTTTTTATTGTTTGCCCTAGCGGAAATGACATACACACGCACAAAATCTTTGCTTTTTAGATTTAAGCAAGGGATGTGCCCGAGCCAAGGGCAGCACGCCTCCGAGAACGACAAGCTATTCTGGATGGCTTCCCTGCCTCCCTCCTCTGAAGCTGCTTTATCAAGGGCCATCTGGTCAGCCCGGCATGCTTGGAGGAGCGACACAGGGGTCCAGATGGATGGGCTCTTGGAGAGTTCTTTAAAAACCCGTGCACCCAACCCCTGAATCACCATATGCCAAAAGGTCATCGCATCCTGAGCAGCATCCTTCCCGGGTCTCTCCATGTGGCTTTTCATTTAGAGTCCGGCACCCTGGTGCTTTTGGGGGTTATGGGGTTTTAATTAATGCATTATTATAATTATTCTAAGTACTAGTATCATTGACATCAATGTCTTTGTGTCATCTGAGGTTTCAGAAAATAAAACTAAAAGGAGGAAGTCGGGTGTGCTGAGTGGTCTCTGTGCCAGATGAAAGCAGAGAGACCCCTGCCGAGTCGGCGGCAGCACGGGGCCGAGGTTCTCAGTTTGGTCACTGTCCTTCAACAGGAATGCCAGCGATGGCTACCACACCTCCCTGGCACGGAAAGTGGTCTTATCTCTGCTCTGCAGGTAGGTACTGGAGCGAGGGGAGGAAATTTAAAAGAAGAGTGCAAATGAGAGGGAGAATTATTAGTCTTTTTCTCCCAGACTTAAGTCAAGCCCTCAAGAAATAAAAAAGGCATTTTAAGAAAGCGAATTTATTCTCTGATTTTCTTAAAGTACAGCCTTTTCTGAAGGCAGAAGGTTAAGCAGTATGACATTTACAGTTGTCTCTGGGCCCCAGGATTCCCCATCCCTGGGCTCTTTGCAAAGCACTTGGCACATCCATTAGGATCCAGCCCTCTAGGGAAGCCTGGAGCCAGCACAGCAACTCTGCCCGGGGCACCCTGGGCCCTCTCTATGGTGTGTCTGCCTCATGGCAGATTCAGTGGCCCTTTCCCAGAGTGACAAGTCGATGTAACCTCAAGCTGGTGACTTGCTGTGAGTGGCACACGCTTCACAAGAGTCCCTCGACAGGGTGGGAAATCTCATTAAAGCCTGACATTTGCTGCGCATCCCCGGAGGGCAAAGGTGCCCATTCCAATCACAGAGCCCCACCGCAGGGCCCAGCAGGCAGCGTGGTGGCATCAGGCCTGAGCTGTCAACCTCAGATCCCCTGTCCCTCGGCCTGCACCATGTCCCACAGCCCTGACGAGCTCTTGTGCCCCCACAGAACCTTTCTATTTGGGAGCCTGAAAATATTCTCCTCGCCTCTGTCCTCCCATCATTTTCCTCAAGGTCTCCTCGTGCAACAGTAACTTTGCCTGCAGTTTGTTCCAAACCAGCACAGGAACCTGAATAATCCTCCCACCCAGTTCCTTTCAACCTGGCCTCCTGCAAGTGACGGGGAAGCACGAGGAAGCAAGGTCTTCCCAACGGACCCCCGAGCAGGAGCCATTTTATTTCTGTGCGCTACTGGATGCGCTGGGCAGCCACCTCTGGCTAAACCCGTCCTGGGCTGGGAATTAATGCAAATAAGGACAAAAAACCCCAATGGCCTGAGTTCCATGTTGTTCAAGCAGCCTCTGGAATGGCGGTTGTAGCCCTGGAGCTACACGGATAGGTAGCTCTCCAGGTTCCCAGAAGCAACGTACGGGGAGCAGCTCCTTGGTTAATGCTCTGGATGTGCACAGGGGGTATCTAAACCCACCTCATGGAGTCCAAGGCTGCATTTCTACATCAAGTTTTTATATATACTTTTTTTTAACATTTAGGATATATCTATGTTCCCTGAGTAAGAAAAATCTCTTTCCCTGGGTTAACTTTTGGTTAATGGATCAAAGCCATTCCCAGTGTCTACGTTTGAGCTTTACCTACCTGAATTCCTTGTAATTCAGTCTCTCTCTCTTCTCTCTTCCTCTCCACCCCACCAATGCTGCATAAATACTAGCACCTACTGTGCCAGTGATCTGTTCATGTTTTACATGCAGAATCCTAACTTTGCACCAAACTCTGCAAGATATTTTTATTATCATCCTATCATCCTTCCCTTAATGTTTTTATGTGAACTGTGTATTAGTCAGTGCTCTCCAGTGAAATAGAACAAATAGAATAAATGTGTGTGTGTGTGGAGACAGAGAGAGAGAAAGAGAGAGAGAAATTATAGAAATTGGTTCGCATGCTTAAGGAGCCAAGAAGTCCCACCTTCTGCTGTTCCTGGAGAACCAGGAAACCCGCTGGTGTCATTCAGTCTGGGTCCAAAGGCCCAAGAGTCAGGGTACGGGTGTCTCAGGCCAGGAGGAGACAGACGTCCAAGCAGCAAATGTTCCTTTCCTCTGCCTTTTTGTTGTGTGCATCCCTCAACAGAGCAGATGATGCCATCTGCCGTGGTGGGGCATATTTTCACTGCAGTGTACCAATTCCAATGCTCATCTTTTCCAGAGGTGCCTTCACAGGCGCACCCAGAAATGATGTTTCACCAACGATCTGGCATCCTTTTGCCTAATCAAGTTGACCATAAAATTCATCATCACAAACTGCATGAGGGGAAGTACAGAGGGCAATGGACAAGTCACCTATTGTCTAAATTCGGTGTGTTATATTTTGTCACTTTTACTTCAGAATTTTTTTTAAGAATGAATGAAAATCTTACAGATAGAGTTGATATCTCTTTTGAGTCCTTCTCAATCTGGTAGGGGCAGATGCTATCCTGAAGTTGATGTGTATCCTCCCAGTTCAGGTGTTTATAATTCTTTTTAGGAGAACACTGAGGTGGTGAGATGTTGAGTAACCTGCCCCAGGCCACTCAGCTACACAAAGCACCTGGGCCTGGAATGCCAGCTCCCTCCCAGACTCTGAGCCATGGACACGCACAGGCACACGCAGGAGGATGGCAAAGGGACAGGAATGGATAAGATGCAAAATCATCACCAAAAAAAGGGAGTGCATGGAAGAGTGGCAGGTAAGGGAAGGCACGGCTCTACTGAATCCAGCATGCTGGCAGGGAAGTGGCTGGACTGTGCTTTGGGCATCTTCCACATTGTCACTGGATGTCCAACTCTATTGACACTTCCTCTTTCTTCCCATCTCTAAAACTTCAGGACATTATGATCATATCTGTAAACCTAGGAAGGGTGAGTTGCCCTTCGAGCTGTCTCCTTTCCCTCTTTTGATCCATCATCTTTTACTCTCAAGCTTAAATGGATCTTGCCATGTCCTATAGTGAGCATTCTTCAAGATTTCTGGTAATTTAAAATGCTATTATCCTAAAGTTCGAGATCCAACCATTTTGGGTGTCCTTTGCGTATCTGTCAAATGCTGATAATTGTAGGTCCTCTGACTATCTCATGGGGTCATTCAAAGGCAAAATGAGTCAAAAGTCATTTATCTAATAAATACTTGCTGATTATTTACAATGTACACAGGCTTGGGATACAAATGTGAGCAACACAAATTGCTGTCATCATAAAATTTATCATCTAGTTGAGAAGAAAGGAAGAAAAATAGCAAAACACTAACATGTATTTTCTGAAAGGGGGAATGGAAGGGCCTTGGCAAGCATCAATGAAGGCCACCTCATGTGAACATAACAGATAAGAAAATCTTCGAAATTGAGCTTGAGGGGTAGCTCTGATTGGCCAGGAGAGGAAAGGGGTGGCCATGAGCCTTGTTCCACAAGTGGGAGACAATGTGATTTTAAGACATGCTGGTTCTGCAATGCAAATAACCATCAGTCCATATCGGCACCATATGATTAATTTCCCTTGGATTTTTCTGGGAAACCCTTAAGCAATCCAACTCCCCTAGTGTGTGTTCTTTCTCTGATATCTTCCTCTAGGCCAGTTTCCTCATCCACTTATCTCCAGCATCTCACAGGCCTGCTGAGAGGGGAGGCACAATGAAAACTAAAGGAGCAAAGAACTGATGAAGGAGGCAGGATCTCGCCAGCAGCCCCACCCCTTGCACCCACAGGATTCCTCAAACACCCCCAGGGAGGTGGAATCTTGATGTATTGCTCTTCTTACAGATACTCTAACTCCAGCCTTGCAGATTTAGTCTGAAGGATCTGACAGATATATTTCTCAGCCTCTCCTTCCTTTTCAAATTAAAAAGTAGAAGGATTAAAAAAAAGAAGGGAAAATAATCCCCAGAAAATGTTTCCTTTTGTATTTTTGTGGAGCCAAATTTTCCGTACCCCTCTCTGACCCAAGCTCTCCATGCCATGAATGAACTTTTCCCTCATGTGGTGGACATCGCTCGGCTTTTCAAACGCTGTAATTTCTGGCAATGAAAAGAACCACCGGAAGTATCTCAGAAGAGAGGAAGTCAGAGAAAGGCCTCGGCCACATTTGGCTTTCAAAGTTGGCTCCCATGGGTAGGAGCACTCTGTCTATTGACTGGGACTCCTGAGTGGGAAAGAGGCCAACTCCCAGGCCTGTCAACGTAGCTCCTAGGACAATCTGCATCCTTGGAACCAGATCTTTATTGACACCAGGAGAGAGAGAGCTGTCACTAGAGCCAAGAGAGTGGAGAAGCAAAGCCGATCAAAATGAAGCAGCGTGGCCCATGGTTCTCGTGAGGACCCCCAAAAGTCCTCTCTGTAGCAAGAGGCTTCTGCTTCTGGCCACAGTGGAGCAACAGGGGCCAGTTTGCCATCCTACCTGAAACAACCAAAAAACAGAATACATATAACAATGGTTCTCAAGGCCCTGGACATCAGGCAGTGAGAGACAGTGATGCATGAGAGATGGAAAACAAAGAAAATAATGCCTGCAGTTGCCACACTCATTGCTTTAAGGATTCACACTCTGCAGCACAGGAAGAGGAAACAGGTGGAAGCTGAAGGACTCCCTGAGTTAAAGAGATAAAGTTGAGAGTCTGCAGCGATCAAAGCAACTAAAGTTTGCAAAACAGAGTCCCAGGGAGGAGAGAGTTAGCTACACAAAGCAAGAACTTCAGAGATCTGCAAAGAGTTCCCCTCAATTACTCAGCTGAGTACAGGTCAAACCATGCATGTAAGGAAACTACCCAAAGCGGGGAAAGAATCTCTCAAAAAGATGAGTAGTAAGAGCGCACAGGGCCAGGAAAAGTGCTGTTCCTGGCTGCCAGACAGGAAGAGCACATGATTCACAGGATATGTGGGTGGAGTACTCAGTGGGATTTTCAGTAGTAGGGGGTGATTAGCCCTAGAGTGAGCATAAATCCAGTTCTGCCCCACGAGTTTTGAAACCAACCAAAATGGATCAAATTATTTCCCTGTGATTCAAAGGTATCCCAGAACAAAGGTCAATAATATTTCTAGAAAGAGAGAAAATATGGCCCACATTGAGGAGGAGAAAAATCAATCAATTGAAAACAGCCTAGAACTGACACAGATAATGCAATTAGCAGCCAAGGATATTGAAACAGTTATTATACCTGTATTGCATTTGTTCAAACAGTTACGCAAAGACATAGAAAACAAACAAACAAAAAACTAAGCCACACTTCTAGAGATAAAAAGCTAAAATGTGTGAGATTAAGGAAAAAAAAACACTAAATGAGAGTAATGGCAGATTAGATATTGAAGAAGAAAAAAAATTAGTGAACTTAAAGACGTAATAAAAACTATTGAAAATGGAGCATATAATAAAAATATCGTAAAAAAATTGTGTAGAACATTACTGATCTGTGGGACAACTTCAAATAACCAAATATACATGTAAATGGAGCCTTCAAAGGACAGGAGGGAGGAGCCATAAAAAATGTTTTCAGAAATATTGGCCAAAGTTTTTTTTTCATTTACATTAGCACCAAAAAAATGAAATGCTTCGATACAAATCTAATATATATAAGATCTATATGAGAAGAACCACAAATTCTGATGTAAGAAATCAAAGAGGACCTAAATGAATGAAGATATATTCCATATTCATGGATAGAAAGACAATAGTACTAAAAAATCAGTTTTTTCCAACTTGATATATGGATTCAACACGCTCCCAGTCAAAATCTCAGCAAAGTTATTTTGTGGATACTGAAAAACTGACTCTAAATTTTTAAATGGAAACACAAAAGACCCTAAAGCACCAACATAATACTGAAGAGGAAGACAGAGTAGGAGGACTGGCAATACTCAACTTCAAGACTTACTACACAGCTACAGTAATCAAGACAGTATGGCATTGGTGAAGGAATAGACAAATATTCATAGATCAATGGAACAGAAAAGAGAGCTTAGCAATTGACTCACACAAAGTTTTTGTCAAAGATTTTGACAAAAGAACAAAGAAAATTCGATGGAGAACAGATAGTCTTTTCAATGAAAATTCACATGCAAAAAAAATGAATCTAGACATGGACCACTATGGACTGAATATTTGTGTCACACACACCCCCACCTAAATTTATATGTTGGAACCTAATCCCCAAAGTGATGGTATTTGGAGATGGAGCTTTTGAAGGTGATTAGATCATAAGGGCAGAGCCCTCATGAACAGGATTAGTGCCCTTCAAAAAGGGGCCCTAAAGAGCTCTTTTGTGCCTTCCAGCATGTGAGGACACAGCAAAAAGATGCCATCTGTGAACTGAATCTGCCTGTCCTTTGATCTTGGACTTCCAAGCTCCGGAACTGTAAGAAATAAATTTCTCTTCTTTATAATCCACTCGGTTTATGGTATCTTATTACAGCAGCTCAAACAGACTAAGACACAGAGCTTACATCTTTCACAAAGAGTAACTCAAAATTAACCATAGATTTAAAGGCAAAAAGCAAAACAACAGAACTTCTAGAAGATAACATAGAAGAAAATTATGAAAAAATGTTCAACATCGTGTCATTAGGGAATTACAACTTAAAACAATGATGATATACCACTACATAACTATTAGGATGACAAGAATAGAAAATATCGACAACCCCAAATGTTGGCAAGGATGTGAATCAAGAGGGACTCTCGGTCATTGCTGATGGAGATGAAAAATGACACAGGCAATTATGAAGGCAGTTTGCGGTTTCTTACAAAGTTAAACCAATGCTTACTCTATGACACGGCAATCGCACTCTAAGATACTTACCTAAATGAGTTAAATATTTATGTTCACATAAAACCCTGCCCGTGAATGTTTGCATATATTTTAAGACCTGAAATTTCAAGTGCTATCTTAACCTCTTTGGATCTCCCAGGGCCCCGTCGTCTATGATGGCTAATTGTGTGTTCCTTTATGTCCTCATACTTGTTTTTGGCAAATGTATTAAGGCAATTCAGTGGAGAAAGAAGAATTCTTTCAACAAATGGTGCTGGAAAAATTGCATACCCATATGCAAAATAATGGACTTCAATCCATATCTCATACCACATACAAAAAAAATGCCTTAAAATGAATCATAGACCTAAGTATAAAGCAAACTGCAAACATTTAGAAGGATTTGTAAAAGAACAAATCGATAATGAGACTTCATCAACATTAGAAACTGTTCTTCGAATGACACTGTTTAGCAAATTAAAAGACAACTAAATACTGAGAGAAAATATTTGAAAATCACATAGTTAATAAAGGACTTGTAGCTAGAATATATCAAACTCTCATAATTTAGTAGTAAGAAATATCAACCCAATTAAAAATTGGCAGAAGATTTGGAAAACACTTAACCAAAGTCATACTGCTGGCAGATAAGCATGTGAACAGGTGTTGGACATCATTAGTCATTAGGGAAAATGCAAACTGAAACCACAATGAGAAATCGCTACAACACTTATTCAAATGGCTAAAATTAAAAGGACTAACTCTACCTGGTATTGGTGAGGATATGGATGAACTGGACCGTTCATACACTGGTGGTGGGAGTATAAAATGATACAACCACTTTGGAAAATAGTTTGGCAGTTTCTTTATAAGTTAAACATACCCCTACTGTCTGATCCAGGCATTCCTCTCTCAGGCATTTACACAAGAGAAACGAATGCATATGACCATAAAGATATTCACGCCAACTTTATTTATAATAGCCCCAAAGTGGAAACAACCCAAATGTTGACCAGCTGGTGAACGGGTAGCCACACTGCGGTATGCCTACACAACAGAATGCCATTCTGCAATAGAAAGGAATGACGTATTGACACACACATTTGGCTGACTCTCAGAAACAATTATGCTGAGTGAAAAGAAGACAGGAAAAAAAGAGTACACTCTCCATGATTCTGTTTAGTAAAAACATGTTGAAAGTGCAAACTTGTTCACTGTTAGAAAGCTGATCAGTGGTTGCCTAGGATGGAGAGGAGGGTTACAAAGAGAAATGACAAAACTGGTGAGGATGGTAGACACGTTCCACATCCACCGTCCTCATGGTGATGGTTTTGTGAGTGTGTATATCACTATGCTATAACTTACCAAACTGTGCACTTTAAATATGTGTGGCTTCTCACACATCAGTCATACCTCAATAAAACGGTAAAAACTAAAGCGAACTATGGAGGAACTCAGCAGGTTTTGCACTGGGACGCGTGGGGGAGGGGAGGACAGAGAACGCAAAGGTACTCATGCCAAAGACATGGCACGGTGGTCGGGTAGGGGAGTCGCAGCTTCGGGGCTAGCATGAAGTACTTGCACATTTGATGAAGCTCTGTGAGGGCTTAGAACAAAAGTCAGGGAAATCAGAAAGTTGATTTCTGGTTGTTTGGTGGCTATGGGATCAGAAATTGAAATTCTGCCAGCGAAGTAGGTCCCACATTGCCTGGAAATTCTCTGCTTTGTTAGAACTCAGAAGGCATGGCCTCCAAACGTTGCTTAATGATAATCAGGGCTTAAGTCGAATCAGATGTACCAGTCCCTTGGCTCTGACATCATCCTTAGGTGGCCCCAGGCCCCTGGGCGGTGGTGGGCTGGAGTCTGGTTTGGAAGCAGTGTCCTGATTGTGCAATCAGAGATAATTGGTTTCTAACTCCGATCCCATTTATCCTTCCCATCCCCAGCCAGGAAAAGCTGCCTTGGCTCCTTTGTTTTTAGCCTCCAGATTTTCTTACTGTCAGCTGCTAAACATTTTGGTCTCCCTCCTCCGTCCTCTTGCGTCTTCTCTCACCTACCTCACACAGCCCTGCCCTGACCTGAGGCCTGCTCACCACTCACTCTCCCCTTCTTGCCCTCAGGCTCACCGTAGACAGCCTGTGCTCCCAGTGGCCGCCCTGGGAAACAGTGTCCCCGTATGCTGCCCCCAGGAAATGCAGCGGTTCCGCTCTCTTTCCCTCGAGGGGCAGCTGCAGAATCCCTGCCCAACTTGATTAGTGACATCTCCTGCCTCCATCCTAGTTCTTTAAAATTCAATCATCCCTATGTCTTGTCACCAGACTGTTAGCTTCCTGGAGGCTTGTCTTAACAGCCACTTTCCTATCCACAAGACCCTTGTCTTCACTAAAATGTCACTAGTCTTTCTGCAGAAGCCTGGGTAAAGCAGAACTCATTGAGGGGGAAAAAAAAAAGCCTAGGTTGCAATGACTTTACACATCAATAAGACATATGTATGAAGCTGTTCAAGTTGTTAATGATTCACCATGAAACATCCAGTACCACCCAGGACAAAGCCCCTTACTAACCATTAATGAACAAGCATACACAGAATATGAGATAGCTCCCGAGCTCCTTTCAGCTGCCTTTGATAATACAGCTCCGGTATCATCCCTGCCGTATAATGAAAGACTCAGCCTGAATTGTATCAATGCAAATCACAGGAGCTGCCTGCAAGCTTGTGTGTTATAACTTATCTGTGGGGCCAATAAAAAGATATCCCATTATCAGCCTTGTCCACTTAACTATTAATAAGGCTCCCCCCAGCCTTTCATCCCACTCCCCTCTCCTGCTCACGCGGCCGGCACCGCAAAGCCTGCTTAAAGGAAAGGTGTGCAGGGTGGTTTAAGTGTCTGCAAAATGAAATGCATGTAAAATAAGAGAAGGGAGCTCTTCAGTGGTGCACGGTTTTTCGTCACAAACACTGGAAGTCCTAGGGGCTGAGACACTCCTGTCCTGAGCCACAGTTCTTTCAACCCTTCAGAGAGGCCTCCCTCAGAGTGCTGGGGGTGTGCGGGAGGGTGAGCCTTATATGCACTTGTTTCTCAGGGCAGTGGAGGCAGGAGGGAAAGGAGGCTGGGCAGTCACTCCTGGGGGATCACTCTCTGCCCTCTCTTCCTCTCTGTCCTCCCAGCCATGGGCTCCCTGACACTTCCTCCATGAGCACCAGCCCTTGTCCTCTGCCTTCTTTGCTCCACTAGGAGCTCTTGTGTGAACCTTGACCCGGCAAAGGGGCCAAGCCCAGACCCAAGCGAGATGACACACCCTCCTGCCAGGCGCACCAGGCGGCGCTGTTCTCCCCAAACCCAAAGTCCTTCAGAGCCAGGAGGGAGCAGAGAACCCCACCCCTGCCCCAAGCCCCTGTGCTAGGAGGCAGCAGAGAACACCAATAAGGTTCTTCGGCTTAGAGCTTTTGTGCATAATTATAGTCACTTTCCTTTACTTGTATTTTCCCGAGTATTTTCTCTCCTTCCCAGACCCTCCTCCTCTTCATTTCTTGGATGTTGTTCTACTGCACATTTTACCCACATTTACTGATTCCCTTTCTTTCTTGAAAACAGCCTCACATTCATCTTAGAATCAAGCGAAGTGCACAGAATTGTACAATCACTAAAAGGAAAGTTCTGGAAGAAATGTGCTGAAAGGCATTTTTCTTCCTGGTTAGCCTACCCTGCTATGGCCGGTACTCCACTCTGGTTAAATAACAATGCACAGGACTCTCGTTTGAGGGCAGTCACACGCCTGTATTGTCTCTTGTGACCTTCACAACATATTCATAACAATAAATAACAATAAATTCACAACAATAAATAACAGCAGAAATGTTATTTATCTCTGCGTGTTACTGAGAAATTTAACACTGGCAAAATGGCCTTATGCTTAACAAGTTAGCCGGTTAGCCTCCGGGATTCAACCAGAATCAAACCCTTTGACTCTTGTTACTGTCCTGTTTCTCCTTCAATGCAAGAGTCAGGCATAGTGATTACTCTTCCTTGCCCTCCACAGCATTTCACTTTTTTAAAAACGGTTAGTTGGTACAGAACTGGGCTTGGTTTTTGAGACAGCAGGAGGATTCCCTCTGTTATGAAATGCTCTGCTGAGCTTGTCCCCACCAAGTCAAATTTTCTATGTGGTCAACCAACAATGTCCTATGAATATTTATAGCACTTTTTAAAGCCTTCCACTTGTAATGTTCTATGTAATCCCCACAACAGTTTAGAGTAGGGAAGAAGATTCCCAAAATATAGATGCAAAAACTGAGGCTCTGTGGAGTTGACATCCTGATGGACTGCAACGCCCTGCAGGGTCCATGCCCAGGGCTCCTAGAGCAGTCTTCTTATTCTACTCTGCTACCTCTCTCGGCCTCAGCTGCCTCTGCAAAACCAAAAGCAGGCTCTTTGTTTCATTTAGGAAAGGACGTGAAGAATAAGTTATCTTAGAACCACAAGAGGAACAAGAGGTAGGCAGAATGCAATTACCCACGTTGGAACTTCGCCACCTGTAACAGCTGCAGAATCCCACTGTGGGGCAAAAAAGCAATATTGACCAAGAAATATCATATTACCCTTCACAGACCCATTCTGATAGTTTGTTCATCACCCATATTTATTCAAAAGACCTGAGAATCTATCTACTTAGTATGAGAAACTCATTACTGGCATTTGCAGGTGCTCAGGGATGTAGTGTCTGAGACTGAGAGTAGGAGACAGGTAAGAAAAATTAATAATGCATACAGTAAAACCCATTTAGTTTTCTCTTTGTGAAGAAGGGCCCTTGTGAGTCAAAATAGAGCATTAAGAGTTGGAAAGATATGCATGGAGAGAAATAAGATGGTGGAAGGGTGGGAGTAAAGCTTTTGACTGTGATGTCCAAGCCCCTACGGCCAAACTCAAATCCACCCTCAAACGAGGCAGAATGAGCTCCCCGTGCAGAGCAGAGCCCCCCAGCTTTCTTCACACTGCCTAGGAGATGGAGTTTTCGAGCATTGCAGAGGCAGCCTGGGATAAAGCTTCCAGAAAACGGCTTCCAGATCGATACTGAAGCCTTTGCAGCACACCATGAGCGAATAGTGGCTTGGAAGCTTCCGAAACTAAAAATAGAGCTGTTTCCTAAGGGGCTGGGTAGCCTTTCAAGAGGCTGGTGTGGAAGGACAGACATTCCAGGGACAGGGGCCCCTTGAATCAGATGCTCAGGCTGGGAAGAATAGGAGAACAAGGGAAGAGGAGAAAGAGTAAGGAATAGAAAGAGGGAAAGAGAGAGAGAATAAAGGGGTGAGGAGGTTGTATGGAGACATGCTACCCTGGAAGTGAAATTGGACTTTCAGGGTGTGACTGGATTTCGAAGGACCTGGAATGTGGGAGCTTTATTTGTTAGTTAAGGAAAACCACTGCGGTCAGTTTTTCTCTCTCTCTCTCTCTCTCTCTCTGTGTGTGTGTGTGTGTGTGTGTGTATGTGTGGTGGAAGAGAGAGGGTTTTGATATGTTTTTGTGGGGGTATTTCAGGGAATATTATTTTTCAGCAGAATAGAATGGTCATCAAAACTGTTTTTAAAAAGGTAAATTATTCTGGAAAAACAATTAACGACAGATGCCCTCAAAAGAATCTGCATATTTCCAGGACCAAAAAGGCCAAAAGGACCATTAATGTGAAGGATGATTTTGTCATCACTGGTTTAGTTCCCATTTAACAACAGGACACTCTAGGTACCTGTGAGAATGTTCCAGGGTTGCGGGAGGTTGTTTATGGAGTGTTTGGCTGAGGCTCTCTTGAAAAACTTTTCTAATTATGAGCTTTTTCTAATGATTTCAAGCCCGAACAACTATTCTGCCTTGCGAAAAGTATTCGCTCTTTTGGAAAGATGTTGAACCTTCTTTGGAAATGCATGCATAAACAGTGTTCTCATATTCACTTATTTATTTACTTTTTAAGGTTTACATTTTTCTGCAATTTTACTTTGGCACAGAGAAAAACAATATGGATTCAATGCTTTTACTTCTAAATATGTTGGTATTACTTGCTGTCTGTTTGTTTTAAATAGAGGGCTGACTGATAGCACAGAAGGAATGTCTCTCACTCATTAGGTGCTTCAGTAAGAGTCAATATCATGCTGGCCACATTGCTTCTAAGATCTTTAGGATGCCTAAAATTAATGTATCATTATGCTCTCATGTCACCCTGCTCCTCTAAGCCCACTCTGAATGTCAAGGGTGCCTGAAACAGGTCAAGGCCTGGTCTGGAAGAAGGCTCACTTCAACTTAACATTCTATGTCCTGCCTGGAAAAAATGACCTAAATGTTGTTGTTTCATATTCCTCCTCTTTCCATTTAGGGTGACGTTTAACACTTTAGCAGCAAATTGCACTTTCTAGCAACATCAGGGGCTCTTAAGCATGTCAGGAAAAATCGACCTCCAGTTAAAATGGAAACAGTCTAGAGAGGTTCACAAACAGCAAATTACATCAACCAGGAAGCTAAAACACTGGTTCTTTTTTCAAGGGTTCTTTGTAGGAAGGTAGGTGCTATGTTTTGGATGTGGTTTGCCCCCACCAAAACTCATGTTGAAATTTGATTCCCAACGCAGAAGCACTGTGAAGAGGGACCTAGTGGGAGGTGTTTGGGTCATGGGGGTGGATCCTCACGAATAGATCAATGCTGTCTTGCAGGAGTGAGTTCTTGCTCTTGAGGGACTGGATTAGTTACAGAAAGAGTGGGTTGTTCCTCCCCATGTTTGGCCTCCTTGCACACGCCCACTCGCCTTGCTGCTCCTCCTCCAGGCTTTGATGCAGCATGTGACCCTCACCAGAAGCAGAGCAGATGCCAGTGCCATGTTCTTGGAATTCCCAGACACCGGAATTGTGAGCTAAATCAACCTCTTTTCTCTATAAATTCCCCAGCCTCAGCTATTCTGTTATAGCAACGCTGAATGGATTAAGACCGCAGAGGTGCCTCTGCTCTATTGAGATGGCAATATGGGGGAAGGAGCATCTTCGGAAGCCTGTTTCCCCTCTTCCCCCTTCTGTAGACCTCTGCTATGGTGGCTAGACAGCCAGGATTTGCTCTTCATTTGGAGCAAGTTTCCTAACCTCTCAAAATCAATTTTTTTTCATCTGAAAAGTAGGACAACATGCTCAATTTTCTGTTTGTGATGCCATGGTAGAGAACTTGCCTTCCATAACCATTCTCATCCTCCTGGATTGCCAAACCCCATCTGTGCCTAAAAGGAAGACTCTCCTCCCACAGATGGGAGGAGCATCTCCCACCCCACTCCTGGTAGATGCTATGGATTTTACTGGTTTCAAAGCTGCTTCTTAGAAAGAACTGTCTCTCTCTAAAGCTCTCAGATGGTCTCTCTCAGGAATCCTCTGAGACAACATTCCTGGAGATGCCTACGACTTGCCTTCCCGAGCTCTCAAGCATTGCCGGGAATGTTCGAATGGTTGGCAAGTCTATTCCCATTCATAAACTTTCTGGGAGTGTCACCCACTAACATGAATCTCGTCCCTAGCCAAATGGACTGACTTACAACATGAATTTCAAGATGTGTTGCCTGACTTACAATGGGGTGTGTTTCAAAGGTATTTGCTAATTGAGGATATGGACCCAGCATGCATTTTTCAGATATGCTATAAATGATCACTGCGGTCCCGCCACTGGCCCACAAAAATACTTTAATGTGTAGTACTCCTGAAATACTCTCATTATGGCGCTGCTACACTAATAATTAAGCAAAACGTGAAAACAATTAAACTAAATAAATCAGCCTCCCTTCTATGAGGGTAGAAACTGCATTGAACTCCTCTTTTTATAGCACAACAATAATCACTGCTAGCACTTACACAGGGCTCGCTGCAAACCAGACGCAGCTCTTAGTGTTTAAATATATTAATTAACGTAATCCCTACATTAACCTAATGGGGTAGGCTCTATTATTATGCCCACTTTACTGTTGAAAAACTGAGATCCAGAGAGTTTAGACTAAATAGCTAGTAAGTGGTGAAGCTGGAATTTGAATCTAATCTGTCTGCCTTCAGATCTGATGTTCACCCGTGAAAAGCACGACGGAGGCATTTATTGAATATGTATGTCTAAAGAAATAGCTTTGCTCTTATTTGGGTTCTGATACTCGAAAATGGGAAGGATTAATTAGAAGAAGTGGACTGATAGCCTTTAGTGGGAGCTTCTGATGATTTGCGGGCTGCGGGAGCTGGGCACACCCCTCTGTGGGTCGTGTCCAATTTTACACCTGAATGTGGCGAGGCCGAGGTTCCTCAGCGGGCACCTGACCAAGGCTCTCCTCAGTCGGCTCAGCCGTGGTTAGTCTGCCTGCCTCCCCTGCACGCTCTCAGACCGACACTCACATGGTCTCTCAGAGAGCAAGCGTGACCGGGCAGTCTCCAGCAAGAATTGGGAGAGAAAGAAAGAATGATGAGCTGAAAGTCACACTGTGTGAATTGAGACTGCCTTGTGAGGTGAAATGACCCTCACTGCGGCAGGTGGAGAGAAAGCAGCAGGGGCAGGGTGGCGTGCGCTGTCGCCATCCCGAGCCAGGCTCTGCTCTGAGGTCTCACCCACCCATCCCACATTTCTCCACTGGCGCCCTTCACTGTAGCCTCCGGAGCCGCCCCTCGCAACGTACACGCATGCTGTTTCTGCTCTTCCCCGCCCTTTGGTGTGCATCATGTACACAACACTGGTTTCAACAAGTCTTTGCATGTTGCTGGACAAAATGGCCTTCATTTCTTTTGGGTTCCTCGGGTCCTCCCTTGACAAGGGCTGGCCTTACTTTTTCCTGCTCTTCTTAAGCCCCAATCCTCTCTCTCTTCCTCATTACCTACAGACCACTGCAGTTCATAACTGTCACTTCCACGCAGATACTTCCCATGCCTTTAACAGATCTGACCTTCCACTGCCTCCTGGGCCCTTCACCTGGAGGTTCCCAGCCAAGAACTGAAATCTGCTTTCTCTTGTGGGAGAGGATAAATCATTGCATTGGACTAGCAACATAGCTTCATCCACTCCCACCTGAAATTCCCCACATCTGAAGGTAAAATTACCTGCTCCTTCCTACTCAAATGTTTTCCTTCTAATTTCCTTAACAACACTTTTTTAATCATCCAGGATAATAATGAGGATTAATATTTCCCATCTCCTTTATCCCCTAAATCCAATCTATCAATGCATCTGATCCATTCTTTGTTCACAAAATCTGCCTCATCCATCTTTCCTTTTATTCTCATTACCACCACCCTGACTTTCAAGCTGTCCTCGTTACCATGCCAAGTTCCTTGGATTTTAGGGCATGGGCTTGCTGGGTTAGAGCCCATGCTCTGACTGTTATTAGCTCAATTAAATAAAATAATAATAGTGCATGCCTCGTAGAGTGGTTATTATTAAATAAATTGTTAGTCACATGTTGAGTAAATTCTCAGTCAATAGTGCTTATTATATACTTGCCTCTAATCTTGCCTCTATTCCAATCCACCAAGTCCTCCACCAACAGAACATTTTGTAAATGCATTGTTCTGACAGGATGATTTCACTAGTCCAAAACCGCAAAAGTCACCAAATCCCTAATAAATGAAATCAAAACTCTGTAGCTTGGCACTCAATGTCCTCCTCAGTATGTCCCTCGGTAGCCTGACTATCTTTATTCTACTCCCGTCAAAATGATTGACTTATTGCTCTCAAAACCTACGTCCATGCCTTCTTTGCTGTTTGAAAATCTGCGCAGCTTCAGCCCGGAGACTAAATCCCGGAGCTTGAAACATTGCACAGATGTCCCCGGTTCTAAATTCTGGAACTTCCTCTTACCTGTTTTGCATTTTTGTCAATGCTGCTCACTCAGTACTAACTATCAACTATCTTTTCTGATTTTTATCCCTGGACTATCCAGCCGTAGAGGCCTGAGATTCAATCTTACTCACATCAGTAGCCCTGGCAGTGCATAGCACATAGTAGGTTCTCAACACTTTTTGCTAACTAAGTGTGCATGAGATGCCTGTCTCCACTGAGACACGGAGGTGTTGATAAGTCAGGCAGAGAGTTGAAGGAACATGCAGAAGAGGCAGTGGGCCCTTCCCCACAAGAAGGTGACCATGTGTAGGGATAGCTGTTACATGATAGGAATTCTGAGGATTTCAGGCCAAGGTTCGAGCCCTTTTGCTGCAAGGGATCTACACCAGTCTGGGCAGAGACCCTCCCCCCATCCAGAGCCTTTTCCTACCCCTGGACCATGCACTCCTCAATGTGAATGTCATTGTGCGGCCCGGGAATGGACACGCTGCTGGCTATTGTCCTCAGATGTGGTTGCACACCTGCAGTCCAGTCTCTCCAGAGACCACATGCCTCACATCAGTCAGCCCCGATGTCCACTGCATATGCACTGCACATGTGGCCTTAGCAGGTGAGTCTGACTTCAGGGCATGGACTGAATACGGGCGCCAGGAGGAAGTAGCCTGACTGGTAGACTTATAGAATGACAAGTGGCATTTGAATAGCAGCCCACAGTAACTGGGCCAGAGACTAGCTAGATGCTCACTAAATCCATTTCTCCTTGCAAGTCAAACACAAACTGTATTTCATAGCTCCCTTTCATTTAGCTGTAACACTGTGATCAGTTTTCCTGAATGGAATGAGTGCGAGAGTAACGCAGCCATTCCAGGCTGAGGACACGCGCTCTCGCCCTTGCCCCTTCCCTGTGCAGTGGGTGCCCGGCATGGCCTTGAAGAACCCTGTTTGAAGATGGCAGAGCCATGGCATGAAGGAAGTCTGGGTCCCCAAAAGACTGCATGGAGCAGAGACTCCTTATTGACCCCCATGGTATTGTAACATGTGAAAGGGAAACGACAACTATTTTTGTATGAAGCACGAAAATCTGTGGGTTGTTTACTGTAACACTTAGAGTTGTTTAGGCTAACTAACACACTGTTCAAAGCACTCCGTCACATCTCATCTCAGCTGAACCCAAAGCAAACCTGGGTAAAGGAGGGATGGACCTGGTAATGCCACTCTCCTTACGCAGTCACTGAGGGTAGGAGTGTGCTGGCCTGCCCTAAACCTCTCAACTGGTAGCTAGACTGTTGAGAAATTGCCTACTTAACTTTCCACTCTCCCACACTATCTCTCATAAGCATAAAAATGAATGCGTAGTAAATACTGTTGTTATTATTTTCTTCCCAGACCTACACGTTGCATTGCTTTGGTGCCAGCTGTGAATGGCTTATACACCACATCACTCTTCTTAAGAGGCAGGAAGCGGGAGGGGAGAAGGAAGGCAGAGGGCCCTTGAGACGCTGCTCCACGGAGATGGAGTGGGGCTCGTGCCGGCCCTCGAGCACACGCTGTCTTGTCTGGTTCTTGTTTTATGTCTGGAAGTGAAGAGATGCCACTTAGTCAGGGTCTGCCTGCCTCCTTGTATCCTGTCCTCTTCTCTTCCTGCCAAGAGGACTTGGAGGGGACGCACAGAAGTGCATGCAAAGGAGGGCGGCTCCCCTTTCCTTGCACGATGGCTCTGGAAGAAAAGGGGGAAAACCCAGCAGCCCACGTCTGCTTCACGGCGCTCTCTCCCAGGGCTGCTCCCAGGGATTCCGCGAGGATCCAGCCCTCCCGGGCCGTCACGCTCCCCACCGCCTGCCTGCCTCAAATCCTGAGCACAGCCTGGCTCAGGCCAGAAGGGAGATGTGTCCGGTGCCACCAAGCAATGCAGCATCCTTCTTTCTTAGAGGGTTACATTTTGACCATTCTCAGCAATTGTGAGTTTTATTCCCTCAAGTAGCAGGTGAATCGGTTGCAAATACCTCCCAATCCAGAGCCGATGGCAAGTAGGAAAGAACTCTATTTGAGGGAACCTATGGAGGTATCTTTCCTGTGAGCTCAGGGAAGATTCCGGCCGTGCTTTCCTGCACACCAGCACAGCCAGCACGGCGGCCAGCACGCAGTCAAGGCCGAATAAACACCAGTTAGTGAACACTGATTGGAGGATTTGGGTTACAGTCTTACCTCCTATACATGTAGATCTGTCATTTTCTTTACGTGCTTATATCAAATCAACAGACTGAGACAAATGATCTAATGTCTGTGTTCTAACAATGAAGCTAATTTTTATGTATTATTTGGTAATAGGCAGGTAAGAGATGCTTCTATTACTTTCTAGTGAAAACGAAAATAGCAGCTATGGATTCAAATTCAAGCAATGAATCAAAAACAATACTCAGACATCTGGGTGAGAGAAAAAGTGAAATTGGCACAACAGAGCAGTGAATTAATTCAAGTTTCTGGGAGGCAGGAAATGACTAGTTCCTGGGCATCTTGGCAAGAAGTACCTGGGCTCTTAGCAACAACAGGGGACCAGAGGGGAACCGAGGCTGCAGGTAGCTACAGGAATCACAGAAAATGGCCTGAGACCAGGCGAAAGCTCATTTCAACAAATATGCTATAGGATTCTAAAGTGTGCTTGCCTGATTCTTTAAGGGAAACAAAGAATGATCAGAACTTTGTTCACTAATGTCAGAATAAAGCAGGAGAGAGAGATATCAACTACTAATTAATCTATGGCTAGCTATGATTAATGATGAGTGCTATAACAGAAATATAGAGTGCCGTGGGAATATTAAGGAAAAACATTTATCAAGGTGGGCAACAGTGGTGACAGGACAGGACATTTACAAGGAGATGGGATCTACCTAAGCTTTGAAAGTTAGATATGATGTTGGCTGGCAATTATGGAAGAAAGAAAGATAGGAAAGGCAATTATAGCAAGAGGATATTCTTAAAGGTAAACCAGAGAAAAGTCGTTATTAAATTGGTCAGCAGGTGAATTAGGCATAGGGGTTCAGCTAGATGTGGAGAAAAAAGTTGTGTTGGAAAGAAGCCTGGAAAGCCCGATAGGTCCACATTGTTGAGAACTTCGAATGTGAGGCTTAAGCACTTGTGCTTTCTCCTGAATGCAATGAAGAGCCATCCAAAGCTTGTGGGCACAGCACTGGCTGGACAAAGAGTCAGGAAGATACCTCTGAAGACAGTGCACAAGGGGCACTGGATTGGGAGGAACTGGGAGGTAGAAAGCCCGGTTTGAAGGTGGGGCTGTGGCCAGGAGACTCTGAGTTGACGCGGTGCACTTGGCCGTGTGCAGGAGGGGCCGGCACGGAAAGCGTAACCGGACAGCCAGTCTGTGGTTGCTGAGTGAATGTGGGACACCAGAGAGAAAGGAGTAGATGAAAATTCTGGGAGTTGAACCAAGGTGACAGGAGGAGGAGAATGCCATTAGGAAAGCCGGGGGAGGAGGGAGAGTGAATTCACACTGGTAAATTCTTTACAAGTTATTAAGGATGTTCATGTACATTTCCAGTAACGGCAGCTCTGTGAGAATGTTTTATCACGCCCACTTAAAAATGCTAGCACAGACCCATGAGGAAGCGGGGGGCTAAAATTCCAAGAGCTGAGGTTTTTCCTGCAGGCTTACCACTCCCTGGCTGTGTGCTGCCAGCTAAATCCCTCAGCCTTGCTGGGACTCTGGCTGCATGACAGAGAAATGGGGCTGGTAATGCCCAGTAATGGCCTGCTCAGTAAGGACGGAGGGATGATGAATGAGCTGATGCTCTGGGCTCTGGGAAGGAGAAGCCATGATCAATTAGAGAGCAGCGGTTTCCACCGCCACAGCTCTATCTCCCATCCTTGTCTGTCTTTGCATAACTCCCTCTCTAGGCCTACTAACACGACAGGCTAGAGCCAGCGTTCACTGTAGACAAGGGGGGAAAAAAACGCATTTGAGATTGAACTTCTAAAAAGAGCTGTCCAATTTGTCAGCCGTTCCCCTCCTGACCTTTGCCGAGTGCTAAGAGGCTGTGGTGCCTTCCCCGCAAGTTTCCTCTCCGTAGGAGACTCCGATGAACGGAGCATACTTAAATAAACGTCTCCAAGGCAGCCCCATCAAATATTAAAAGAACAGCGCTCCCTCAGTCAGCAATAGGGCATGGGACCCAATCCCTGGGTGTCAGGGGCTCCCACCTCCTCTGATCACTTACACTTCAAATAGCTTGTCAGAGGGATGCTCTTGTTTCTAAGGTTCCGACTCCCATGGCTGACTTGCTGTGCCATTTTCCATAGGCAGCTTTTGGCTCCACTGTCTGCACCAGAGCTCACAGGAAAAGAAAATGTGCTCACCACCTAGAAGGGGCGAGGCAGGGAATGGAAGATAAGAGCAGCAGTAGACTGTGGCGAGATTTGAGGAGTTACCAGGTTTTGATGGGTGGGAGGAGGAGGTTGAGAAAGCCTGAAGGTGGGCAAGCAACATCCGCTGACCCAGCATCTGGGAGGTACCTTTTGAGCAGACAGGTAGCTGAGAAAGGCCCGCCTGCTTTAAAATAGGAAGAAGCTATCACCCGGGCAGGAAAAAGGCCAATTCCAATTGCAAACAGCAGTGACCTTGACCTCAGCGTATATGTGGATTTACAAAACGGGAATGATAATGCCTCCTCGGGATGGATGGTGCAAGGGCGGAATGAAGTAATGTACAGCGGGGATCGGCAGCAGTGCCTGACACTTGCCAGGGGCTCGCCAAAGGCTGATGGAGGCCCCTGCTCCCCATCTCACCGTATCCCCCCACCCCCTTTAAATCAGTGCCTACCAAGTGCCAGGCACCCAAGCAGGCAGGCCCTGGTTGTGCAAAACTGCATATGGTAAAACCCTGCCCTTGAGGAATTCGCTGATTAACACTTTGGTATTTATCAGTTGTACATACTCAGCTAGTTCATAACCTCCATTACCTCCTCTGCAAAAATGGAAGGATGATCACATTTAACTCAAAATCGCCCCGTTACTGCCCGGCCTGCTAAGTTACTCAGCACGTGCTTTCTTCCTCCTGCCGGCCTCTTGTCTCCCTCCCTAGCTACCTGTCCGACGTTGGCGGGGCATAGTGTTAAAGGTCAGGATTGTACCCTGTGGCCACCAGGAAGCCAAACTGCCAGCTTTGCCACCATTTGCCCCGAAGTAGCTGCCTTTCGGGAGCAAACTAAGTGGATTTCTCAAAATGCTAAGACCCTTTGGAACTCCGAGGTTGCATTTCCCTGTCCTGTTTAAGAGACCCATTGGGAGCTTCCACTCCCTCTCCTGTTCCTCTGACCAAACAGCCTCTCAGCCCCGGCCCAGGTGCTGTCAGGTGAGGTTTCCCCACTGCCTCATCTAACATTGACCGAGCTGTCACCTGATGCCAGTGATCAGAGCTCGTCCTGCAGTTGGTAGGGGAAAACGATTACTTCACTCCCCCCAAACAAGAAGGGAGACGTATCCCAGGCTGGTGGTTTTCTTAGCCTTGGGGCACTGGTCTGGAAGCTCTGCCCACCTCCCAGATTGGGCCTGTAGGGGAGAGAAGTGGAGAGGTGATGCTCCTGCAGCCACGGCAAAGGAGACCATGTTTACTCCGGGGACCCCTCCATCCCTGCGGCCCCAAGAGGAGAACGGGGGTGGTTCCCATGTCCCAACTCTATAAACAGCAGAGACAAGGCCTAGAGTGTAGGTGATTTGTTCAAGGTCAACAGCCACGGTTTGACAACGACCCAGTTAAGATCCTGACCGTGAGGACAGCGTCCTTTCTAGTCCGACACCCAGGGAGCTGCCTGAGCAGACAGTTGCAAAGGGAAAGAAAGGAGGCTCAGAGGGGTGGGCTTGGCGGGAGCAAGCACCGCAATGCAGGATTCAGGATCCCGATTCACCAAGGAGGCTGGCACGTGCGGTCTTGGGAAGGAGAGGGGATAAGGTGGAGGCAGAAAGGGAGAAAAAACTCCTTTGCCCACCGCCAGCCTGGTTCTTCCCCTCTTCCTTGAACACCACAATTCACCTGCTCTCTGAACTGGGAAAAGCAATAGACCCAGACAGCCACTTCGATTCTATTTAGCAGTTTAAAAATCTAAATTGATGGCTCTCCGCTTCTCCTCTGAAGGTCTGTTATTTAGGTTTTGTGGTTTGTTCGTCCTAACTTTGCTACGCACCATGATACTTGCAAATGGGGCAACGTAAATTAAGAATTGGTAACGATAACATTTGGAACAGGTCCCTTGGGAGAGTCAGATGAATCCTGATTTGTGGATCTGAGGAAATCTCTCAGTTTGACATTGCAGCGTATAACCCATACATTCCCCTGCAAATTTTATTTCCTACTCTTCCCAGCCTGCCTCTTCCAGCCAATGCAAGGAGCAGCCCCAGGCAACTGCGAGGCTTCCCATTTCAAGGAAAGCAAAGTTAATTTGCTTGCAAAAAAGATGTAAAATTCAAGTCTCTTCTCTTTCATCTCCTCTACTATACAGTTTGTCCCTGATAAGCCAGTTGCCCCCTCCAAATCCCCTCAATCCCCACCCCTACATTTGCTGCAGTCACTGAGGGAATAAATATCAGTTTTTAGTTTAATAATCAGCTGTGTACACCTTGTCACTTCATTATTGGAGTGTTTATAGTCGTGGATGGTGCTGTTTGCTCACTGAAGGCCCTGCCTGTCTTTCATGAGGCTGTACGGCTGACCTTTGAGGCTGGCCTGAGCACATCCCATCAGCTCAGTAATCCTGGGGTCTCATCCTGGGGTCTCAACAGCAGACATCCAATTTGGATCCCAATCCTGACCATTCAGAGGGGGATTGTCTGGGGAGATCACAGTAGAGCCCTCTTTGGGGGCAGTGAGGAGAGAGGAGCCATAAGGGATAAGTAACTGTGACGCTTAAAGAGACCAGAGCACTTCTGCTCAGCACTGGGGCAGGGAACCACCTGGACTTGTGTTCTAAGAGAACTCTGTCCCTGGCAACACTGGGGCTCCAGCAGCTGCCCCTGGATTAACACTTCCCACCTGTGTTCACTCCTCCCTCTCTGGGCCAGGCCCAGTTCAGACAAGTCTCCTCTGATTATCTCATTTAAACTTTCAATGGTGGCCTTGGGAAACTGTTTTCGGTGTCTTTATTCCCCAATTTCCAAAAGAGGAAACACAGCATCACAGATAAGCCAGGTAACACATTTGGGGCATACAGCTATTAGCACTAGTGATCATGACAACATCTAAGGCTGTCTAGCCCCGCTCTGTGTCGGCGGCTGTGCTAACCCTGTGTGTGGATGGTCCCACTCGCTCCTCCTATTACGTCAGAATTGACCGGGAACACACCGAGGCGCACACAGAAATATGGCAAAACATGTTTATATACGCCGGTGGGCCCAGAGGGGGATTTTTCCTCCCAAATTCTGAGCCCTGAATAAAGAACATTTCAGTCTCTTATACATTTCGCTTGGGGCGCAGTTAATGAGTGAGGAAGTGGGGCATAGATACAATGAGGTCACTCTTTAGTGGGGGCAGGGTCCAGAGCAACCTTAGTTCCAGGTACAGAGTTGCCATGGAATGTCTTCCCGTCTTCTCTCACCTTAGCAGGAGTTGTTGCAAACGGTTTATAGCTGCTTAGGGAAGACAATGGGGTAGAGCCCTGGCAGCGGAATTTTCCACTACACTCCAACAACCCTGGCCGTTCTGTCATCCTCACCTTCATTTTACACTTGAGGAACCTGAGGCTCACAGAGGTCATAACAGTTGCCTGAGTCAACCCAGCTACCCACTGGCACAGCTAGGGTTTAAACCCAGGACTCTAAACCCTCTGTTTTTGGTTTTTTGTTTTTTTGTTTTTTTTTTTTTTTTGCCACCTCTGTAAAAACCAGAGTTGTAGGAATTTGAGCCTGTTATTTTCAAAATCCATGTTCTTCAAGCTTTGTCACTGAATACACCGTGCGCTGCTTTATACCATGGGATGACTTGGCACTGGGCTCTCCCCTTGCTGTCCCGGCAGCTCCCTCACTGTGGGATCCAGGCTGCCTTACGGCACGCTGTGATCCCAGCCCACTCCAGCACCCGCTGTGCAGCCTCTGCAAAGGTTCCCCACATCTTAGAGAGCCTTCCTCCTCTCTTTTTTCTCTCTCCAGGTCTTCCCTGGCTGCAGAAACCTCTAAGGACACCCCCATGGGCCTGGACATGAACACAAGAGCGTCACGTCCAGCCCAAGCATTGCAGAAGGGTCAGGGCCAGGGTCACAGGTCAGCTCTACGCTCGTTGGCTGCAGAGCTGAGCAAAGGGGTGGAGGTGCTGCCCCAAGGGCAGCTGGGAAGGGCTGGGGGCTCCTCAGGAAGCCACACTGTCCCCCACCAGGGATCCCTTCTAGAGTGGCTTCCAAAACTATTTCAGAGACATGAATAATTTATCAACTCCAGAGGGGAAAGAAAAAAATTTAAAAAGAGAAAACAAAGATCTAATGGGCCTCAGAGGCTCCCGCAAAATTGGCAAAGGTTGTTTTTCTCTTCGGCTGCTGGAGAGGCAGGAAGGAGCGGGAGGAGGGAGGGAAGAGAGAATGTATTTGCTTAAAAAGAAAGAGCACACCCTTTAAAGCCAGAACAGCCCGTAACAATATGACCTTAAGCTTGTCCAGAGTTGACAAAAGAGCTTCTGTATATAAATTTTGAGCCTTAAAAAACACTGGGTAAGGAAGGTGCAATTACAATTAATTGAATTTTTCACTCCCGTAAAGGTTTGCTGACAATCCAAGCCCCAGACCTCTGCAGCTCAGATCAGGAGGCTATTCCTGTATTTGTTCCATCGCGGGTGATGTTAGGGCTCCCAGCAAGAAGAGCTAGGGATCGAGGTGGGAATCCTGGTCTAGAGTTCTCCAGATTTCAGCAAAACTCTCAGCCTAGATCCCCAGGGGCAAAAGGAGACCCCAGCCCTTTCCACTGAAGACACCGGGGAGGAGGGGTTCCTAGTGTGCCTTGGCAAGGCCCCCCCAGGAAGAGAATGCTTCTAGTTCTAGACTTCGGGAGGGTTTTAGGGATTCTTGTACGAAGAAAAGTGGCATCTCTGTTCACAGCCAATGAGAAACAGAGACGAGGATTTAAATGATAATCTGCTACCTAGTTGATCTTTTTTTCCATGTGCTATTTCTACCTTGGACTACAGGTGTCCCAGGCTGTCTGACATAATTTGTAACTTCCTTCAGAGTCCAATGCCATTCTACAAAACTGAGGACCGAAGGGGGTCAGATACCCTTTCCCGTTTCCTTTGTTGCCTTCCCACTCCCACGGATTCCCTTACCTTTTAGTTCCCCAAAGGCAGAGGAGAAAGATGCTTGCCTTTTATTTCACAATGCTTGTTGACAGTAGGAGAAACTCCATTGCTATGTAAAGCTGTGCGACATTGTTTCATGGGAGTACCAACTTCATTATTTCAGAACTCTGAGGTTCTTTTAGAAGTCACTTCCTCAAAATATGCCACCCATGAGAGGTTTCTGAATCCACACACAGCAGGAAGAACGTCTAATTACCGGCATCTTTCCCATCTCCAGCGATGCCTGCCCTCCTCGACCCATCCACTCCCACCTTGGACTCCAGGTAACCCCTTCCCGCCCGCTCCCCCCCACAGAGTGGTCTGTTTTGACTCCTTTCCTGGTACTAAGACATCTCTTCAGTAATCTGGGAGTGTTAATGTGCTAATGCGGGTAAATTGTAATTAATTTCTCTCTAATTGATGCGTGGGACTACCTAGGCCCCTCATTTTCCTCCCTTCATTCCTTTATAAATATGTGATTTGACAGGTTAATTTGAAAGCAAAAGTTAGATTCTTTACAGCCATCTAAGCAGAAGCCCCAGAACGCAATTTGCTGTCTAGTTGTGTGAAGCATAATAAAAGGGTTGAAGTCAGGTTATCCTTTTTTTTTATCGTCATTTTGCTAATTTAATCTTTTTCCCCTTCATAAGGCAATAAAATATTCATTTCACAGCCTGAAGACCTCGGCGGCTATTGACGAAGGGCAGTGCCCACCGCGTGCTATGTGTCCCACAGGGTGACCTCCTCCTGGGGCCCGCGGCCCGGCCCGGAAGGGGCACCACGAGGGTCGCGTGGGCGGCTTTGGAGGAGTTCCGCTTTGGCATCCTAATCAAGACTGAATCAAACCTCCCGCATTCTGCTGCAGCTCAGAGAAAAGCGCTAGAAATTGCTGGCATTTCCGGAAGTGCGGGGGAGAGCCAGCCCAGAGCCGGGCGCCTGGGGCCACCCCCAGAAGAGGGGCAGGTAGGAGGCCGTTTGCTAGCGTGAGCTGCAGAACAGTGCTCATGGCGGAAAGAAGCAGAGCTGGGTCACAAAGAAGACTTCTCCACAGGGGACCCAGTCCTCCAAAGGACGGAGGAGAACCCAGCTGCCTAAATGGCAGGCTCAGGTGTTACCCAGCTCTTTGCAGTTATTCAAAAGTAAGGGCTGGGGCCTCTGAGGGGCACTTAGCCTTGCATGTAAGTGGGTGTCGCTCAGAGCTGAAATTGCTTCTAAACCACTCAGGGCATCATTCCCCGGCGGCTTGCTAAAGAGCTCTCGGCACCCAGAATGGCCCTAGCGTCAAAAGCTGGTCCATTTGAAGGATTCAAGACTCTACATGGCTGAACCCTTCTTCCCAAAGTGTGGGTCTAAGAGCAGAGGGGCCGATGCACAGTGGGAGCATCTCTAGCTTCTACCTAGAGACATTTTTCCCAGGGCCTCCACGTTCTCCTCTCCTTGTCATCCAGGTTCAAAGCAGGAACAAGAAGGGAAGAATGTTGGTTCCTCCCTGCAGGGCACAGTAGGATGCCTGTCCCCTGGGAAATGTGCTTCCCAGACTATCCCACAGATGCCAGCGATCACATACGGAGGTTCCATCTGGATATCGGAGTTCCCTTGGTGAGACGCACACGCAGGTAAGAGGAGGAGTCACGTTTTTACTAGCTGACTCGGTTCCTTTCTCCTCCCAGAGAACATGGAAGTACTACTCTTTGGTTGGAGGACCCTGGGGGAAGAAAGCAATCCTCAGGAGATGGGGGTCGGTTAGAGGCCAGTAGCCATTGTGGTTGCCCTGTGGAGACAGAGAGTAAGAGCAGCTCACCCAGACAGCTCTGACCAGAGGCCATGCTCAGCCAATCCACACACGGCCCCACCTGTGGACGCTCCTTCAGGAGCCTTCCCAGCACACTGAAACTGGAGGGGAGACGACGCTGCTGTTGCCATCATCACAAATGTGTTCACGCCCCAGATATTTTTTAAAAATTTTTAAAAGAAGTTGCCATAAGCAGGTTGACCTGGCAAAAAAATATGGCAAAATAAATGGTCTGAGCGAATTATGAATGCCTTCAAATCACTGATTATTTTCCTCTAAATTTTATAGAAGTGCATGTTCTAGTGGCTGTATCCCCTCTTCATTTTCTCATGCCATTGGGATTTTTTTTATTTTTATGACAAATTATGCAATTATGATTATTCTTCTGCATAAAGTTTAGCTTCATTCTTTTTGTCCAAATATTTGGAAAACTTTATTGTGGAAAAAATCTCTTACCCCCACTGTTATTTTTTAATTATCAGCATTAAAATAGCTTAAAATGCTGCCTGAAAATTACAGAGGAAAACCATTTATCAGGGAAACAACTCAAGCACATCAGAGAAAAATACTATGAAAAATGTCACAAGTGGATTGAAGGGACATTAAGAATTGAGAATAAATTCAGATCAAGGGGTGGGATATGGAAGGAAGAGGAGCAAGGGGAGGTAAGTGTGAGGTTTGAGAAAGGAAGGACAGTGAGGATAGTAAGATGCTAACTTGGCAGAGGAGGGAATCTAGGTTTCTGGGAATAGAAGACACAGGCACTGCATTGCCTTGAATTGCAATTTTCTTATCTCAGAGAACTTTGCACCAGAAACGTTCCCTGTGTCTTTCCAGAAGGGCGATACAAGATGGGGTTAGAGCTTTCCTTGTTCATCCTATTATTGAGTTAGCACAGGTCGCTAAGGGTTTCAACAGAGAATGCACATTGCGAATGTGCACTTGAGAGGAACGTTGTCCCTCCTGCTCCGGGGAGGGCCTCGTAAAGCCAGAGCAGAGAATTGGAGGAGAGTCTTTGGAATGAGGAAACCTCCATGAGCAGGGGAGGAACTAGCAGGCTGTGAGAGGAGGGGCTCTTTGACGGTCTCCATCTGTGCTTTTCTCTGATTGTCTCAACCCCATCACCTTTCCTCCTTCAAGAGACTCATTTCCTAACAGAGTGGCCTACATCCATTGTCAGTTCCCTTGCCTCCTGGCACCCTTCACTCCACCTCACTGTCATCTGCCTCCACTCCTACCACGAGGTTGACTTCTGAGGAGCTCCAGTCTGGAAACCTCAGCAGAGGGTTTCTCAGCACCTGTCTTATTAGTGATCACTGTGACCAATCTGTCCTTGAAATGCTTTCCTGCTTTGGTTTCCATGAAATCATCTTCTAAAGTTTCTCCCAATTTCTTGCCATATCCTTCCTTTCATCATCCTGGACGTCTATAATTCCTTGCGTGCAAGTGCTCCCCCAGGCACCTGACTTCACCCGCAACCCTCCTCTTTTCCATGTCACCGCTCATTATGCACCTCACACCCTCAGCATTCACTATGCCGAGCACACTGCTATATATATTCCACACGTCTACATATCTATATCCTTATCTATATGCAGGCCAGAAGTCTTTCCTGAACCCAGATTTATCCATCTGCCTACTAGACGTCTCCACAGATCCAAATTTACACCTACATCCTCTCTCAGTGCCTGCTCCCAGCTCATTCCTCCTACTCCAGTCCTCATTTTGGATGCAGCTCTTCATCCATCCAGTTTCTGGAACCAGACCATGGGGACCATCCTTGTCTACCTCTCCCTGTCTTCATCCATATGCAAACTATTAAAAGATCCTGACTTTCTTACCTACAAAATGTCTCTCCAAGCTTCCTGTGTTCTGATCCCATGGTCTTAGTGTAAGGTCAGATCTTATCATTTCTTACTTAACCTACCAGAGAGCCTACTAACTAGACACCCTGCCACCAGTATTCAGTGCTCACCAGTCCATTTTCTTTGCTGTTAAAGCATCTTTGCAAAATGCAAATCCGATCCTGTCACTCCCCTGCCTAAAGGTTTTCGAAGTCACCCTTCGACCTTGAGGACTAAATTCCAGTTCCTTAGCATGGTAGACAGAGCTTCCGTTTTTGCAAGATCTCCACCTGGTGCCATCCTCATCTGTTTGCTCTACCTCTTACCTGGACCCTTCACTCTGCTCATCTCATTTCAAAATCCTAGCAGCCACCTGGAGGCACACATTTCTACAGGGACTTTCTTCTCTACCTAGCTGACTGCTCTCCACCTTCACTATTCTGCTTTGCCACCACTGTGTGCAGGCAGGGACAGGCCCTTCCTGCCCTTTCTCTATGTTCCTGGAGTTTCCAGAACCTTTCCTATGAGACCAGGCACCACATACATGTCAGTCATCTCCATCTGCTTCTCTGACTAGCCCAGTAGGCTGAGAGCTTCTGGGGAGCAAGGACCATATTTCTGTGTCATCCCCTAGTGAGCGTCCATCACATAATAGGAGCTAATACAAAGTTGAATTGTTTCTAAAATAAAAACAATGCATAATAATTTACCACAAGGCTACCTATAAAGAATTGTGAAGAAAATCCAATGTTTATTTAAAAGGGAGTCTTCCAAATGATGTTCCTTGGGTAAATGGCCATTTTTAATCCCCAAAGCAGAAACATCTATTTCTAATTAAGAGCAATAAAAACACCAAACAAAAACAAAACAAAAACTAGAGTGAGTTTTGTTTTGTCGTTGTCATAAATGTATTGCTCAAAAACCTGACTCAGACACCTAAGAGTTTCTATCGTGCCAGAGCCCAGATTCCAGACTGAGAAAAGCAGGAAGCCCCAGGTCTCTCAGTCCTTTTCAGTGGCCCTCACAGTCAGCCTGTTCTCTGTTTGCCCCTAGGTGTTTAAGTCTGTGAAACTACTTAGAAAAATGCATCCTTCCAGCCGCGGTGATACAAGACGCTGGGCTCCAGCTACATTTGCACATTTGCATTCTGCTTATCAGGTCACCCAATGGCAAAATCTTCAGAGGGAGCCGGCAATTTCTCCCTCATACTGAAGCTAATGAGCAAAATAGCTCTTGCTGAAGGACAAGGAAAAGTCGGCGCGCACGGTGTACTGCAGGCACCATGGGCTGGCTGTCATCATTATGAAAAACCATCACAAGACCTTACAAATTAAAAGCTGCGGAGAAAACTTTGGCCCTATCGAGTTTGTAAGGAAGCATTGTTCATCAGGACCAGGCAGCTGTAGCAGGAGTCCGTCCCAAATGCTGACGGGGCCCGTGCCTCCCACAGGCTCCCATAGGGGACAGGCGTGAGCTGTCAATTTCTAAGCAAAGGGAGGCTGTTTTATATACACTTTGGGCTCTCTTTGCATTTCCAGGCATGCCTTTCAGAGCTGCCTTTTATTAACAGGTTAATCACGAGGCAGCTTAGGTGAGGTGTAATAAGAAATGCCCCATCCTTCCCTCTTGGACGATCCACTCACCCCTCCCTCCCCAGTTAGCAGCATCTTCTCAAGCAGCTCACGCGGCGAATGGAGGAAGCTCATTTCAGAGCTAGTAATCAACTCCCACTTTGGATCAAACTGCAAGCTAAAATTGTACCAATCTGTCTAAACAACCCAAGGAAAATGGGACCTAAATTGTCCAATTTTGGTGAGTCCACCTAGCTTGCTAATTTAATTTTACTTTCCAAAAACCTGAGACCCGGTACTGCCTCCCCTCTGTGTTGATCCAAGAAAATGAGAAAAGGGAAAAAGCGCATCTCCGAAAACAAATCATTCTGCTGGCCCCGGGGCCCTGGAGATGCAAGAGGCTGCACCTGCGGGATCTGTATTCAGGTCCCTGGCAGGGGCCAGCAGGAGGTGCAGAGCCGCCACAGGAAGTTGAAAAATAATAGGGGAAAGGCGAAACAAACATTTCAGCTTTGTCTTAAATGTGTGTTTTGAACTTGGCGCTGCAGAAAGGTAAAGGTGGAGGCGAGCGTTTGCAAGCAGCGGTTGGTGCTTGGCTTTATCTGGGGCTTCACCCGCTGGAGCCGGATTCTCGGACTCTCCTGTTCCACGCACTCAGTTCAGACGGGCGGGGCGCTCCTTCCCACGCTCTGCTCCTGAAACAAGGCCCTCCGGCTGCCTGAGGGTGAGTTGTGTTTCCGAACAAAATATAAATGAAAGGCTTGGATGAGAAACCAAAAAGAAAACAAAAACCTCATCAGCAAATGATAATTATAAGGAAGGTGTCAAGAATACAAATACTGTATTCCTGTCTCAGATTCATTTCTGAAACCTAAGCTCCAAGAGGTGTGAAAGCACCTAATTAGGAAGGGGAGGGAAGTCCCGAGGAACACGGCGCAGGCAGGGCTGACTGCCTCTCTCCGTCTGGAAGGGCCATTCACACTCCCTGTGAGAGCTGGGGATGTTGTCAGAGCTGCGTCTCCCGTCACTGATTCGCACCAGGCAAAACGATGACACCAGCAAATTGCGCACATGGGTGTCCTCCCCCCCTCGTCATGGATTCGTTCATAAGAAGAGTTGTGCTATTCCCCAATTCCTGAAATGATTTGGGAAGTCTTCCCTGCCGTTTCCTCTCTCTTCTGCCTTCTACAAAGAACTCCCAAGCTGATGGAAAGTGAAATGAAGTGATCTGCTGATACCGATCAAGATTGATACTGTAGGTCTGCAGTCCCCAACCCCTGGGCCGCGGACGGGTACCAGTCCATGGCCTGTTAGAAACAAGGCTGCACAGCAGGAGGTGAGCGGTGGGCCAGGGAGCAAAGCTTCATCTGTATTTAGAGCTGCTCCCCGTCCCTCGCATCATCGCCTGAGCTCCGCCTCATCCCCCCGCCCCCGTCCATGGAAAAATTGTCTTCCATGAAACCAGTCCCTGGTGCCAGAAAGGTCAGGGACCGCTACTGTAAAGGATAAAAAAAAAAAAAAAAGCTTTATAATCTAGGCATTTGAAAACAAAGCCAGCCCATTCTCTGTGTTCCAACAAGCATTTCTGAGTGGGATGCTTCATTCCTCAGAGTGCTTGCTATGCACTGTATTCTCAGCTCCTGTGCAAAGGCAGAGGGCAGAGGTCCGTGGGGTACAATGTATGCCTCAGTCAGCACAGACTAAGTTACACTGTGATAACAAATGGCCCCAAATGCCAGAGGCTGTAACAAGCAGCTCTTTGCTTCTTGCTCATGAGTACACAACCCTCTGCTCCACAGGGCATTTGCTCTGCACCAAGACTGACATAAGGGCCCCTAAATGGGAGATTAACAGTCTCACATTTGAGAGAAGACAGGGGTACAGTGAATAAAATTTCTGCTTGGAATTGATACCATCATTCCATTGACTAGAGCAAGTTTTGTAGCTATAAATATGAAAAATATTGCAAATATGTGCAAACATTGTTGCAATTTTCTTCTATAGGATTCAGTGCTCTGTCGTCTTTGGAGTATGGAATGGCTCCACCATAATGGAATCTCTCCCCAGAGCCCTGTACTCTAGCCCAGGGGCAAAGCAAGAGCAAGGCCAAATGCCAACCTGACCGTTCCAGCAAGGCAGCTAGCAGTGCCTCCGGGCACGAATTCTCATCAGCAGGCTTCAGTCTCCTGTGGAGCATTTGTTACCTGGCCTCCTTCTTGTTCCCTGTGGTTTCGGCATTGTCTTAGGGCAAGAGAATCAAAGACAGAGAGGGCACAAACTATGGAGAAAGAACCCGCAATCAAAAGCCCACTTGGGCCAAATAAAGGCTCCAGGAAGGCAGACATTGGTTTAATGACATCATGTGTTGTCAACTAACCTGACAGAAGGGATTGTTCACTCTACTGTTTTCTTTACTTCAGGAATTCAAAATTATCTTCATCAAAGAACTTCTAGGAAACTTTAATGTAAAATATGTAAAATATGGAGTCACAAATTCTATCTTGCCCCTAAGTCTCTCAATTTTTGAAAAACAGAGCTGAGCCTACCCAGCAATTCCATCAAAAGGGGCAAAATAATTTCGTCCATAGTGAACAACCATTCCCATGGCCTTGGCAGTGCTTGAGCAGGATCAGGAGAAATAGAATACAATAATAATTGATCACTTACTACACATCATGCATTAATGTCACGCTGAGTTCCTGCCCCAGGAATAGACAGATTCCAGGAGTTTGCTGCAGTGCCCATTAGACAGATGCTTCCGTAAACTGGCCTTTGCTGTGTTCAAACTCAGCCTCCCTTGGAGCTAAGCATGACTGATCTCATTTGTGTCGCTCCTTTTCTGACCCGTTTCGGACTCAGGCTTCCTACTGCATTGGCCTGCCAGCCTGATGGGCAGATTCTCCTTGTATCTCACCTCCCCACCTTCTTCCCTGACTCCCAACCTTCTGGTTTTCTGTCCTGGGACCCCCTTCTGGTGCAGTGTGTCTACAGACCAAGAGCCTGGTAATGGACCCCTCCCAGATTTGGCCTAGGAGCCTTCCAGCCTGGGTGGCCTTGACTGGACTGATCCCCATCCTGGCGGGATGCTCAGAGACCGTTAGTTAGACAATATGCTCATTCTGGAAGAGGTCTGCAGAGGTCTGTGGGAGCACCGGAAGGAGACAAAGCCAGCGAAGCATATGGAGTGCTGAGGCGCCACATGGCTTGTCTCACTCAGCAAGCAGGCCACCTTGCTCTGCACACACGGGGCCGGCTGTGGGAACAGCCCTGGCCCATGCACACGGGACCTGATGGCAATCAGACAGCGGGCCTGATGAGGGGCAGGGAGGGCGTCGGAGGGCGACACCATAGCTCCTGCCTTAGGTTTCCCTCAATTTCTTATTTAACTAAAGGGAACTCATGGGAGGCTGTTCAGGCAAGCCAGGGCACACCTCTCACTGTGTTTCCTTATGGTCTCTGTGGTTGTGTACCCACAAGAAGTTGGAGGCAGCCATTCTGCCTTGCAGACACAAGATAAAAAGTGCAAAGAAAAAAGTTAATAACACGTTTTAAAACCAAAGTTCAAGAATTCAGTAGGGGAGATGTCCAACAGCATGGGTTTCGTTGGAACTCGGAGGAGGGAGAGAGTTTTTCTAATTGAAGTGATGACGGAAAGGATTCGTGGATGAAGGTAGAATTAAGTCCTAGAAAGGTGAGAGTCCTGGTGGGCAGAGCAGAGTGAGGAAGGTGTTCTGAGAACTGAGGAGTGGTGTGGACGGGAGTGTGGGGTGTGAAATAGCTGTGAGTGGTGTTAGCAGGGAGTGTCCGTGCATGGGTAAGTGAGAACTAGGCTGGCAGGGCAGCTTAGGAACTTTTGTAGAGGAGACCTAAGAGTTTTCTCAGCTGCCAAATGTTGAGTTTACCACATAATGAAAACACTCCTTAGCATTTCCCATAAGTTATGTCAAAAGTGAGAAGTTTGAAATGTATGTTGTGTTATAATTTGACTATTAACTGAAGAAAAATATTCATATATATATCGTCTTGCAGGTATGGATCTTATACTTCTTTGTATCTTCTGTCCCCAATAAGCATATGCATGTTATGGGATTTCAATGCATAGGTAGCAAAACATAAATAACCTTTTGACACAAAAGGAAATAAAGCTGAAAAACAGTGCAATCAAAGCCTGAAAAATATTTTCAAAACCCAGCACAGTGTCTGGGTTACTTACACTGATACTTTTCCTAGCTAAGTAAGGGATAACAACAAATGAGCGAAACTATTTCTAGCCCTAGGAGAGGAGGTCTCTTTGTGTTTTGTTTTCTTTTCTTTTCTTTTTTGCATGAAATGGTGCTACACATGTATCTGTTGATCACTTCCTAAATGTTGAGTGGGGAAGGAGAGGGATTTTCCTTTTTTTCCAATTTGAGTGTCAGTCAGTTCACTATCAACCATCCCTAGATCTCGGTGGGGTAGGGGGAAGAAAAGTGCGCGCAAACCATCTAAACTGCAGAAAAGATAAAAACAAGAGCTAGAGAGAACTCTCACTCACAATGTGTGGATGGCCTTGCAACTTGTGAATCCAGGTGACATCCCCCGAGACATGCAGGGCAAGGGCTGTGAGGAATAGGGGGATGCTCTCAGGACCGAATTTGCCCCCATTTACCCCAGAATTTTGCTATGAGATTTTATTAATAGGAAGACAAAATGGAACACTGCTGAGTTACAGCAGCTCTAGTTCAGGTTAGCTTAAAAAAAAGATAAAGTCCTCTCTCTCAATCCATCTTGCTTTGGCTGGGGGTCAGCAAGGTCCCCCACATTAATCCGTGCTGGTGGTCCAGGGGGAAGAGGCCGTGGATCTGGGATAGCCACTGCTGCCTTGTTTAGAAACATACCCACTGCTGGCTGCATCAAACCAGACCTGATAGCAAGTAAACAAGGGTGACGTTCATCATGACAATGTCCCTGTGCGAGAAAATTTACAGTTACAGCCAAAAGGGGAGAAAGGAAAAGCATGGGTGGTTAGGTCAGCCAGAAACATTCCTCAGAGGCTGGCCCATGTTTCCTGTTCTGCTGCGGAATTTATTTGCTTCATACACATACCCTTGTTTCCTTACCTAAAATCCCGAATTAATCTATCTCATCAGTATGTATACTGAAAACCAAGAAAGCTCTCACAGTAGTGAAAGCATTTCAGACTCAGAAAAAGAAAGCTGGAGTTTGAATCGCGACACTGTTAGTAACCAGCCTTTTGATCTCGACCTTGCCACCTTGAGCCTCTGTCCTATAAAATGGCATGTTTAATGACAAAGGCTCTCCTAAATCACGACATCATTATGGAGATAAAATGATAACACAAACTACATATTCTGAATACTTTTTGGAAATTGCTTTCCAAATGTGAAATGATATTGGTGCAGTCATACTAATTATATTTATTTGTATGATGGTTGTTAATCTGTTTCTTGTGTTTTCAATTATTTTACATGCCTTGCCACTCTCATCATTTTAGATAGCAAACAATCTGGGCAGAGACCATGCTTTCTTTAATTTAGGGGCTTCATGTTACAGCACCGTACAAATGCCAGAGGATACTCGGTGCATTCTCCTGGATGACTGGTTTATAAAATATTCTGAGACCCTTGAGTTATCAGCCAAGGTAAAATGTTTGCTATGATGACTATAGGATAAAAGTTGATAGACAGAAAGTGTAATAAACCTGAAAGTTATCGATCTTGGAGCACATGCCAAGGGAGTACGATACATTGCTCAGGAGTGAAAATTTTTCTTTCTCTAGTCCCATGAAGAAAGCAAAAATCTCATCCTTACCAGACATGAAGGTGCATGTCTGTGGAAGTTTGTAAGGGAGGAGTGATTCAGGAATAATAGTTTGTTTGCAGGTTACAGACCATTGTCGTCCCTCTCGAATGAATTTCTTCTTGTCAATTTCAGTTCCTGGTGCAAACTACAACCTCTTGCTCTGGGTCTCTCTGACTGTTTGGACAGCACCCTCTAGTGGCTGCTTTTTCTCCAGACATTTCAGCATGGGTGTTGCAGGAAAGATTCCGTTTAATTTCAGAGTGCTCTCCCAACCATATTATATCTTTAGCAGTACAAAGAAGTGTCCCTGTCTCCTTTAACTCTGCTATAATTATATTGGACAGAGAAACAGCAGCTGTAGTTCAAATGAGTAGGCACCATTACCCCTCCCAAATTTCATTTTGCTTTTGCTATCACAGCAGCCCCAGCCAGACTTTCCTTAGAGATCTATCCATGGCTTTCGACTTAGTGTTTTTGTGTCATGCATGTGGATAAATTCTCTCCTGTTAATGAACCAAATAAGGTTGTCCCTCCCCTTCTACAATACAGTGTCGATGTCTTACCACCAAATTTCTACCCAAAACAGAACATTCTGCCAATTTCACCAAGGGCATGGCTTTGAAGCCACCCAACCGCATGAGCTAACTTGCCCCTCTGTTAAGTGACTTCGTACTAAGTCACTACCAAGAAGAAGTCATATAAATCAGAGCGGCCACAGTGCAGCGCTACTAGCAACTCTTTGCCTGAGGCTCACATGTCTTAGAGACACGTGCCTGGGCAACTGCCTTCACCACTTAGCCTTGTTTCCCGAGCTACCCACTCCCTTTCCCATTTGCAGAGTAGAAACTATAATTCCGACCTTGCAGGGTTAGTATAAGTATTAACTTAGTGCCTGAAACTGAGGTCTTTGACATATATGTCTCAAACGAATGAATAAATATTATATGGTTGTGTTCTGGGCACCCTGTCAATGCTTTGAAAGCCAGCTGGTACACTTGCCCCAGGAAAATGACTAAAGCCAGGGAGACGGGGAAGAGCTTCAGAGTCAGAACCGTAGGATCCCAGGCCATCACTCGAGACCTCAGGTAAGAGGATTCACTTCTCTAAGCCCCATTTGAATAATGGGGACAATTCCTTCCTTGCCATGCTGTAGGGATGAGGGACACGGATGCATAGAGCCCAGGGGCTAGTATGCAGTCTTTGCTCTGTAAATGTTATCTCCCAGTAGGTTTATTTCTCAAGAATTCCAGGGGTAAATTAAAGGCCCTCTTCTAGACTCAAACTCGGTAGGAGCAGGGGAATTGTTTTTCTGCCCTCCCTGTATTGAGGGGATTGCGTATTTCAGCAGGTTGGGGGGCCCTTGCCTTACATAAAGCATTGACTTGGAATCCCAGACCGAACTTGCATCCTCTGGAACTCCAAGTCCATTTGCTCCTGATGAAACTGTCACTGAGGGGAGAAAAGAGTCTTTCAAATGCTTATTAGAATAGCTGGGAAAGCTCCTTGGATGCCCAATGTTCTTAAACAGCATTTTAATGATTTAAGGGTAAATGAACTAGAAACCCATGGATTTAATTTCCCTTGAAATACATATACATTTAAAAATTGAGGAACATACTCAGAGCAACACATATTTGTGATTTGGTGGCAGCCAGAGCACTGACAGAGTTAGCCTTGCCACAGCTCAGCAAGCTGCCTGCGCAGCCGCGCGGACTCAGCACCCCGTTGGGTTTTGCAGAGGCTTTGGCCAGGCAGTCTGTCCCTCCAGCGCTCCAGGACCAGGAAGGGTCCCTTGGAGTGACGTGCTTGCTCACACCCAAAGACCCGGTGTGCTGGGCTCAGGAAAGGCCCCTTCCCTTCACCCAGAAGACCCTGTTTCACCAACTAGTCATGTTCCCTTGGCCTGGCCCACCCAGCTCCTGAGCTCCTTGGGTCAGGAGAAGTACTCATTCCTTCCCTACTTCTGACCTAGGGCCTTGCTGCTTGCCAAATTTTAGAATGTTTTCTGTTTTCTCCTAGTTAAAGGTCAATTGGCATAAATCTCCTCCAAGTTCCCGTGCAACTAACACAATGTCTTTTCCCTGAGGGTGCAGGTTGTGCCCTTGGCTTTCTGTTTCCTGTGTTTTGTCTTTGTCTTACCACCACCACGAGCAAAGGAACAGAGCGCTGTGTATTTGGCAGGCGCTCTCTCCTCCTCCTGCTCACTAATACTGCTCTGTCCTGTAAGCTCACTTCATGGGTTTTCTCTAGGACGCTTCTTTGACAGCTGTGACCACGCTGGTCCCCAGACCCTGAAATCCAGGATTAGGAGTCACCTAATCCAGTGCACCCCAACTGCAGACCATCCAGATAAAAGGGGTTGAAAGATTCACTGGAACCCATCTAAAATGCCAGCGCATGCCTTGATGAAGAAGACAATGCCTCTTTATCTTGAAAGATTTAGTGAGTGCCCACTCTGTGTCAGTTACTATTCTGCAAGCCTTGTATTCACTCACTCTCCCGCTCCATTCATTGACTGCCAAGCATGGCGTTAGTCAGTTTAAGATGAAAGTCACTGTGTTTTTTTAACCGGCAGTAACCTCCTCTATTCCAGATAGTGCTTCGGGGAAAAAAATAAAAATAAAAATATTAAGGAATGACCACTGCCTACGAAAGCCTCACAGTTCAGTAGAAGAGGCACCATTTTAAAGAAATCCATGGTAGTAACTAACATTTATGAAGTAATTCCTAGGGACGAGGAGCTGTCGCATGTTACATATACTAACTTACATAATGCACACAGATAAACCACATGAAGTAGGTGCTATTAATATCCCCGTATTGTAGATGATGGAGCTGGGACATACAGATTAAATGATCCACTCAAGGCCACAGAGCTCGGGATGGCAGAGATAGGATTCAAGCCCAGGTCGTGCAACTCTGGAGTCTGTACTCTCAACGCTACTCTATGTGTGATGTAGTTAATGCTATGATGTTAGCATGTGCTGCAGGAACACAGAGGGAGGAGTGATTACTTCTGCTGGGAGTAGAAATAGGGGTGGCGCAGATTTACCCAGAATTGTGTTTGAGCTGCACGCACAGGTGTGTGACACGTGCCACTGGGTAAGCAGACTGGCTCTGAGCCGTGCCCTGCTCCTCATCAGACCTCTTCCTCCCTTGACAAGGGACACTGACCTGACAAAGTCGAGAAGCAAGCCAATTTGGATACTAAGCCCAAGATAATTCAGATGTGAAACAGATTAAACTCATTTGCAATTACCAGACCTGTCCTCTTTAGGGGTAGCATCAAAGCCTCTTAGCAATTCAGTTCAATGAGTATTGGCATTGTTTTGGATCACTGCCCTTGCATCCCCTGCATGTTATCTAGAAGAAAATTGTGTGATTAATGGTGAATAGGCTTGCATTTTTCTCCCCAGTGCTTTGTTGTCCCTGTCCTCTGATTATTGGTCTAGGGTTCTCAACACAGCAGTGAAATATCAGCACATAAGAAGCAGGAGGTAAAAAGAGTCAGGCTGAGAAGGCGCAAAATCTTTTCAAAGAGGAAGTACTGAAAATGACAGAAGTACCAGAGTGTCCTCTGTCAAAACGCTAGGATTCAGACTTGGGTGGCCAGACTTGGAAGGCTGCCCTGGCACTAGCTAGGTGCGTCACTCAGACATGCATCCGTATCCCATTAGGTCTTTGTTTGTTTCCCTCATCTCTAATAGTGAAATAATAATACCTAAATTGCAGAGTGCTGAGAAAGACAAAATAAGTAATACATGTGAACCCCTAGACTCATATTAGGTATTATTGGCGAACACAGTCCTATTTTCTTGCCTAACTCAGTTGAATTCCAAGCAGATCTGGAAGTGGGCTGCCTTTTAATTTGGGCCAAATGGTCTGACCACAGTGGACCTTGTTGAAACCCATTCGACAGGCTGGCAATGTCTCTGGGAGTTTCTCACATTTACCTTTTTCCTTAGGCTACAAGTATGCTCAAGTTTTTCCATTACCGAAGAAATCCTGGCTCAATATTGGTGTTATCCTGGTTTTACCTGGGGCGCTCTGTCTCCTTCCACACACCCTTCAGGGCGATCCGTCCACCATGGGGTTACCAATGATCTCATCTGCATGCTGGGGACTCCCAGACCTGTTTCAGGGGCACAGACCTTCCTGCAACAGTTCACTCCAACGCAACTCATCTAACATTTTCCTCCTCTCCTCTGATTTTTTTCCCAGTTCTCTCTATCTCAGTCTATACCGCCCCAATCACCTCGACTAGAAACTTGCATTATTTGGGGTATATCCCTTTCCTTTACATTCCTATCTGTCTTTTTATTCACCCATTCATTCATTGTACTCTTGCTCCTTCTCTCAAGAAAATTGCAGAAAACAGTTTCCCTCTTAGGGTATTAGGTTCCCTTATCTTTCAGGGTTTTTCAAAGAAAATAAGAAAACTAGAAGGTGTATCAATGAATCCCCAAGAGAAAAAAGTGAGGAGTGGCTCACTGATGCTGCCGTCGCAATGGGAAGCATCAGAAGACTTCACCGGACTGTGGGTGGCCATTGGATGTTCTATGACACGTTTGGTCCCCTTGGCGCCAGCCCAGTGAAAATGCCTCCTTGAATTGCGCAGGTGGTAGCAGCAATGACGTCTGGGAGATGCTCCAGGGATGTTCTTGCCTCCCCAAATGAGCATGCTTTGCTGCTGGAGACAAAGCTGTTCCAGAAAGGCCAGATGCAGGGAAATTGGGAACAGGAGGAGAGTGAGTGGGTACAAAGGATTGTGGCAGCACGGTCCTGTCTTTTTCTGACTAGACGATCAGAAAGAGAAGTCCTGAAGGTTCCATGTAGCCCGGTGTCCAAGGAAATGTTGCTTCAGATGGACAATGAGTGAACAAAATTGGTGTCCTGAGAACAAAGACAGCTGAAAATCTAAAGAACAAAGCTGGGGGTCAAGCTAACGGAGGACTTTAAGTAATAAAATAAGGAAATATAAAATATGGTACACTTTTCAAAATTCATGGTGAATCACTTGGTAGCAATTCCTTAGTTCGTTCTAGTTCATTCTTGCATAAGAACACATGGGCCACATCTTTCCAAAGGCCTTCAGAAACCAATGGATCTTCCAAATGTAAAGATCTTTGCTGCAAATAAGAGGTGTACCACTCACTCCTGGCATGCCCTAATCACAGACATTTACACCTTGTTCGCTATTATGTTCTAGGAATTATTGTAAATTATTTTTACATATTAATCCATTAAATTAAACTTACTACCAGAACCACATGAGTAAGTAACTATTAGTATTCCATCTTCACAGATAAAGAAACTTGGGCACAGAGAGATCAAACAACTTCCGCAAAGTCACAGCTAGAGAGTGATGGAGTCTGGATTTGAACCTAACCAGGCTGAATCCAGAGGCTAATTTCTTAACCCTTTTGTCACATTGGCTCACAAAAACTACATCAGAAGAAAATAATCCTTACTGAGTTTTTTAAAAAATCAAACAAAAGTAAATAACAAGCACAGATGAGACGATCAAAACTAAGTGATTATTTGGTACTAATCTCTGACAATTTTCAGTCAAAAATCTAGCTTTGGAGAGCCAGTGCGTCTTTCTGTGGATACAAGTTTTGCTGTCGTAATATTGCCCTTCTTTGTTGTTCTAATAATATATTAGTAAGGCTGTTAAACTCTCATATGTATTGGGTTTGCAAAAGACTGGGAATATAAGGAAAAAAGTAAAAAAATTGTACCATGATCGCCTCAGTGTTCAGTTGGTCCACGAATACGTATGGGAAATGTTTTAACAGGGATTGACAGGTGCACCATGGCCCAGAGGAGAGAACAATACACGTTCCCCAAGATAGTCTGGCAAAGTGTCTTGGAGAGCTGCAGTTAAGACTCATTTCAAAGAAAAGATCTTGACGCTCCTCTGCTTTTTATATTTGGAAAGAAAAACAAGTATTTTTAAAATAATGTAAGCACCAAATATTAAAACTAAATAAAATCATTTTTTTTCTGGTGGATATGAAAAATATCAAGGAACGTTGTATGAGTGTTTCTGTTTTTAAAGCAGGGGAAAAAATTACAAAAGATTGAGAGACACTTTTTTGAAAATTAAGCAGACTTCTAATCAAAGCAGTACAATTAATACACACTGTGAACCCTGGCCTCTACTCTTAAGACTAAGCAATAATAAACAGTATCTATCTATCTATCTATCTGTGATTTTCTTTTCAAAATAGAAGGATATAACCAGTCTTGGAATGAAGCCAGATAGATCATGGATCAGAAAAGGGAAACAAATAGAACAGTGAGTGGGGGTTGGGTTCTCTGGATTTAGCAAATAAAAATAGAGAACCGTCACTTAAACTGGAGTTCTAGTTTAAATGCATGGATATACTTCCACTAAAGGAAATGCTTTATTTATCTGAGATTCAAGTCTAGCTGGGTGTTCTGCATTTCACCTGACAGCCCTGCAAAGGGTGGAAGCCACAGGCCTGAGGAACTCCAAGGCTGGAAACAGGCAAGGCCACCGGGGGCACAGCCCCCCGCCAAGTAGAAGGAGCTGAAGCCTAGTGGAAGTCGGGGGGCATCTGCACCCCCAGAATAGCAATTAGCTGGCTCCTCATGAGCAAAGAAGTGGTTGATAAGGAGAAATTTGAACTCAGACTGCCTGAGCAGCAGGCAAGAGTTGCTCAGATCTCTCCTTCTGTGCGGCAGGACTCCACACTGACTGCAAGGATGGGGTGCAATCGGTTAGCCTTGGCTGTGGGGCCCTCTCCAGCAGGAGAGCTGGAAGTCATCCACTGACAAAGCCAGACTGAGGATGAGGTTTTCAGGGAATGAGGTTGGCTGTAATCTCATGGCTTCACGTAAGAACTGCCCATCCAAACTCACATTTCCCTCCTGTCTGCAATCACCTATTCCGTTACTACTAAAGCAACTGGGGATGGTATTTCCAGGTTGCTTTGTGGGCTTAATATCACTGCCTTCCATTATCTCACCAGATTTGCTTCTCAATTCTCTTCTAGCCCACTTTTCCAAAAGGCTCTTACCTTGCCCTTCCTACTACCTGTCGTTGACCGCAATCTGCCCTGCGGTCTGGAAGTCTACCCAGTGACCCTGAAGGGCAACAGTGTGCTTTGTCAGTCCACTCTCAACTGGAAGTCTTGCATAACCCGTGATGCCAGAATAGACTGTCACTTTCAGTATTTTCAGTTTTTAAAAATCTCGTGTTTCACTTTTCCCGTGGATGCCAAGAGGATGAGGAAAATGCTGTAGCGCAGAGGGAAAATCAATATCCCACAGGAAGCCGAAGCGCTAACTGTTTGCTCTGTGTCTGATGCTAGGCTGTCTAGGGAAAAATCTCACAGTCAAGGTCTAAGGCTGCTTGTCTCTTCCCAGAGTTTTAGTGAAGAATCCTTCTGAATATCTGGTCTCCCAGGAGAAGAGGCCAAGACATTTAAAGTGCTCTTTAACACTGAAATTCTTGAAAGATGTCAAAGAAATAGCAAAGGGTGGGAGACTGGAAGACTCTTTACTCTTTTCCCAGGTATAAGAACCTCCTCCGGGGAGAGAAAAGGTGAAAACGCTGTGGTGCTGAGAAGACAGGGGCTAGAACCCAGTTACTACAAGTGTAGTTGGTTTATTTCATCCTTCTTGAAAAATTCATGGAAATTGATTTAATGTTGGTCTGTTCCTTCTATAGAAAGTGAATTATGGTGACTGCTCATTTAAATGCACAGCAGAAACCCCCGTATGGAAATAGCATATGCTTTGAACTCGACTGGAAGATTACCCCTCCTTTAATTTCATGTATCCTTCAAATTATTTTTGAAACTTCTTTCTATTGGAATTGACTTTGAAGATAGACTCATTCATTCAGTAGCATAGTACCAAGTACATACTCCTCAATCTATGAACGTCACTGGGGACACAAGTGTGATGGACATGGAAGTTACTGAATCATAGAGATCGTGGATCAGTAGGAAAAAAATTAAGATGTGTGTGCAACGAAATATGCTAAATGCTGTGGTGGGCAAAACACAGGACATCTTTGAGTGCTTAGAAGGAGCCTCTAGGAGAGGCATGGAGGGTTAAGATTGCTTCTTGGAAGAAGGACAGTAAATAAATAGTTAAAATAAGGGAAGGCAGAGTGTTTGGGGCAGAGAAAACTACATGGACAAAAGCCCATGGAAAGGGAGAGTGAGGCATGGTGGGGATAGGGAAAGAGCTCAGTGTGGCTGGAGCCTCCAAGCATGGGATAGAGTGTGTAGGAAATGTTGCCAGCCTTCTAAATTGGGCATCTTGTAGACAGTGGTGAATATTTATCGGTATCAGACCAGCAGCAAGGAAAGCAGATTTGAGTGAGAAAACAATCAATTTTTTTAATATTCTTATTTTGAAGTTGCTGTAAGATGTCCAATTGGTGATGTCCAGTAAAAAATATATGACTCTAAAACACAGGAGAAAGATCTGTGCTAGAATTAAATAAATCTAAACAATAACAAAAATTGGCTAAATACCTACAAGATGCCAGATATTACATTAAATATATTCAATACATTATCTCATTTAATTTTAATAGCAAATTTATCAGGTAAGTCCTATTTACAAATGAGAAAAATGAGTTTTAAAATGTTGAATCTTTTGCCTGGGATTTAGATTTGGAAATTTTAACCCTTAAAGTTCAACTAAAAAAAAAAGAGTTCTATGCCTTGATAACTGAACATCATTTAGACGGTTCTGAGCCAAAGTTATTATTAGTGAACTTGATTGTCCACTTTACCACAGACTTGCTTCCAAGTAGCATTAGCCACTTCCAACAACCAGATCCATGCTAAAAAATATTTGCCTATCCTTAACACATGTAAAGGAATGTTTCATATGAATTCCTAACTTCTTCCATGATTGCTTAAAAAATGGGAAATACTCTACATAACTTCGACTCACTTATCAGAATTATCATGAACATTATTACATCTATAATAATATATTTAATAATATGTTTAATATCTGTCTCCACCTGAAGACCATTAGATTTTTGAAGATTAAGACTGGTGGAGAGGGCATAGACGGGAGCATGGACCCTGACTCATAGTAAGAGACTTTATAATTTGCAGAGTAAGAACTCAGGAAAATAATTGAATGAACAAATAAATAAATTCACAGACCCCACAGACAGATTCCCAGAATGAGCTGCAGAGCGTCCCCAACAATCTTTTCCTATAAAGAAAGAATTGTTGCAGTGGTAGATTGTTTCCCTAAAGGACAAAGCCACCAGCATTCAAGCCACATCAGCTTACAAATCTATCCCCAGGTGCTTCTCATTACAAAAATTAGCAGAAACTCGACGCAGCTAACATGGGGTGGACGCCTCCCTGGAGATAACAGTAAGAACTGCCAGCACTGACTTAGCTTCAATCCCACCGAGGTTTGAGTCTCTAAGCATGTTTAAGTGAAGAAAAAAAATAGAATTATGTGTTTTCTTTTCCACCATCCCAGCTTCCACAGCAATATGACAGAGCCTGAAGATGCAGACATCGAGTTTATGAGGCAAATAACGAAGTTGATAGATGAGTCTGCACACAGAGGGGTGGGATGAAGACCGGACCAGGGATGGCGGCCTGGGAGCAGCCCTCTCCCTTCCATCCGTCCTGCGAGGGGCCCTCGTCAGCCAGGGCACCGGGACTCTGACATAAATCAGGGGCAACAACGGATGAGCAGGAAGAAACGGCCTGGCAGGCACAGCGCTGCAGCCATAAATCAGGAACTAATTCAATCCTGTGAGATGCCTCGTTTGATTAATTTATGTCAGCATTTTCCGTGTTGTCAGGCTGTGCCCCCTGCGTCTTCCCTTCCCTCTCATTCTCCACCATGACTGGCACAGAGAGGTGCTCCCCTCCCCCACCATGACAGGAAGAAGGAGACAGAGTCCACAGTGGACCTAGAAGGCTAAGCGCCGTGAGAACCAACACTTCCTGCCAAACTTAGAGTGAAGACAGAGCACGGGCCCTCAAGGTGAACCCAGTTTCCAGGTCAGACTAAATGGCCATTTCTACTTTCTCAAAAGCACCGTTCCCTGTACTTGGTAGTAAAAGAGGCCACTAAACCCTCATCCCCAAGGAGACAGGATGGTTTTCTAAGTGAGAAGAATACTCCACTGTGTAATTATCACGATGTAAAGGTGACCATGAACACCATCATTTATAATAGCAGAGGACTGGAAACAACCTAGATATCCAAAATAGTAAAAAATAGTTGTACTATATCTATATAGGAAATATGTGCATTTATTCATATGGAAAAATGCTCATGGAAAGCCGTTTAGTGAAAAAAAAGCAAGGAGAAAAGTTAAACACCTGAATGTATCCTGTGTTTCTGTTGTTTTCTGGGGGAAAAAAACCTATCTATTTATGTATACTTATTTGTATCTTCATCTCTCTATTATTTTAGTCTAGTCAACTTTATATTCTAATTTATTTGTGATGAGTATATATTGAACCAGATGAATCAGAAAAAAGTGCTTTAACAATAATCTTTGTTAACTCTGGAAGCGGAATTGTAGATCTGTTTGTCACCAGCTCGCAAACATAATGGCAGATTTACTTGGTGTTGTAGGATCGGTCTGAGCAGATGTAAAAGGAGATGATGTTGTATTCTGGAAGACCACGATCTGTGTGGGCAGACAGAAGAAGACCACAGCTCGATTCAAATGGAAGAGGCAACGATCAGAGAGGATGTGGCTGAAAGGAAGAACTTACATCTGCTAAGAGTCCACTGGAGTCATGAGTGATAACAGCACCTTCTATTTTAGGGTGATGGTGATAAAGTTCTCTCAAAGCCCAACAACTCATCTCCTCTATTGCTTATTTATTCCTGTTATTAAAGATGTTTATACCTTACTTACTTTGGTAAAGGTTTACAAGTATAACACAAGGGAAAAAAAGAAAAAAAAAAACCCAGAAGTAGGTTTTCCATTACGAACTGTAATCCACAACAGGTAACATCTATCAAGAACACAGTCTCTCTGTTCACACATTTAATTAGGGAACTTGAAATTGAAAGGAAAGGACAGGAAAGGACAATGAGCCCTCAAAGAAAATTCTGTAATTTACTTTTTTTTAATTAATTTCTTAGAGAGTCGGGATTTAGAGTGTCTCTGGATGATCAACATTAGATATGGCTAACCCACTCAGGACAGGTATGCATGATGTAAATGGATCTATTGGGAATCTAAATTCTGTCCCTTTTCCTAGATGAGTGTGTGAACCCAAGTAAAAGGCAAGTGAGAACGTGCATTGTATGGTGGGAGTCTTGTTCTTAATTCCACAAAAAGGTGGTGCCGGTGATTATGAAAAAATGTTCGATTTACCTAGAAGAATTCTGCTACTGGCTGAAGGATTATGGGAGAGCAGTATATCTCAAACCTAGGTGCACATCAGCAATATCTACATGAAATTTTATGAAAATATACATCTCCTGGGCCACCATTAAACAGAATTTCTATGGGTGCGGCAGCAGAATTTGTACTTTAAAATGGATCTCCATATAATTCCTTGTGCTCCAGGTTGGTTAAACATTGAGTTTCATGTATTTATTACTATTCCAAAAACAACACACAAACTCTTGGGTGGAAGTTATAGAGAGATAGGGTTTAGGCTGGTATGAGCAAGCATTCTGAATATAGTCCGTGCACAGTTGAAGCTGTTGGCAGTCTGGGATAGAACGGTTCATGAGGTGGTGAGGCTCTATCAGGAAAACGGAGCACTGCAGTGGTCTTCAATTTTTTCTTTTTCTTTTCCTTTCTTTTTTCTTTTTTTTTTTTTTTTTTTGGTTTGTTTGTTTGTGGTACTATTTCAACAGGAGATTTTTCCAAACAACATTTAGGCAAGTCAGCAGTAGTGACCACGCCATCTCCACTGTAGTCCAACAACAAGCAGCCTCATCTTCCCAGAACCCCACCGTCTTTCCACTACTCCCTTGGTCAGCTCTGAGCAGAGCTGCGTAGACCCTGACTGTGCAGTGCATAGTCCATCATGGTCGTGAGGTGGAGCATTCACACGCTCCTTAGACGTGCAACTCGTCGCAGTGCCAGCTTCGGCTTCTCCTGTGCTATGATCCTGCAAGCTGGATGCTCTCAACATCATGTTACGTGACACTTCGGGGCAATGTTCCAAGTGTCAGGCATTGCCATAACCCTGAATAACTGGCAGTTCTATAAAACTAAAGTTTACTCATTGATTAATATTTAGGAGCACACCTGTGTGGGGCTCAAGGCACACCGGTGTGTACCTGCACATCTGTTGAGAACCACTGATTCAACCAGAGGTTGGACGCCGGCCTAATGGAGCTCTAATAAGCAGTGGGAAACAAGGCTGGGTGGCTTTGAAGGCCTTTTTAAGATTCAATAATTCAAACAAAGGAAGAGAAGAGGGCAGTAAATTCTGGCAGAGCCCTGAGGAAATCACTGATCTCGAATCACGAATGCTAATTTATGATCTTGGACAGGTTGCTTGAACTTTATTAAGCTTAGCTAAATCCACTGAAATGACTGAGGAAACAAATAAACAAATCAAAATCCTGCTCCCTGTTGGACAGAAAACATTGCACTGGAGCCCGACTTTCCCAGAAAGAGGAACTCCAAAATCTAATTGTCCTAGTAGCAAAAAGAAAATGCAAATATAACTCCAGTTTTCTTACTAACCCTGCCCACACCGTCCCATGTCACAGTCCCCTGAAAGGCAGGACTTCTCAGAAACATCCAGTGAAATCTCAGGAACGTTGGGTGCCACACTAACTCTGCAGATTCTTCTAGCTGGCCCAGCAAACGTGGAATCGCATTATGGAATCGGCGCCACACATTCGCCGAAATGGCTCCAAAATCTGATATCAAAGCATCAAATTAAACATTCGAAATCACTTACTGCAGACTTTCATTTACTTCATGAGGAGAAAAGAGAATAAGGGAAGCTGACGCGTGGGGCCATCTGGCCTTTTTCGAGAGGCCTCTGTTCTTTTGAGCCACACCAAGCAATCGAGAGCCGGCGGGAGGCGGCCCCGAGGGCTGCGGCGGACTCCGGACAGCTTTGTCAATTCCAGGATCCATTTTGATCAGTCAAGTGGTATTTGTTCCCAAGGACAAATGACAATAGATGAGCGAATTCATTACTGCTTTAAAGTCAGGAGCTCTCACAATTATAAATGTGACGCTAATACTAAAAGGCCGTGGAGTGTCCCTGGGCCTCGCTGACCTCAGTCACAAAATGGGAATCACAGCCTGGATGGCAAAGACAGTTGTGAGAAACTGCTTTTTGGAAGCACGGCCGCTCCGCTCCTTGTTCAGGCAGAGGTCAGAGGGCATGAGCACTGCCGTGTGTGCTCACTGCTCCTCGGATAAGACTGTCTGCAGGCTCACTGCTCTGAGTGGCCTGGTCTGGCCCAGCCCCTGCAACGTTCTGCAATCCAGAAGGTTATTCTTTTAATACGAGAATACATACATTAGACTCTTGCCAAGTGCGAAGGACATAGTCAAATCATGTTTTCTATCTCCCAGAAGCCTGTAGGCAAGTCAAGGGAGATAAGACACACTCTTCTGAAAACCAGGAAAAGGACGGAAGAAACGACGTTTTGGAACAGAGGCAACAGCTGTGCGGCACAACTTGACAAACGCAGGGCCGCGCATGCCGGAGCACAGACCCGGTTCTACGGATGGGCAGGCCCCACACGAAGAGGCCAGGGTGTCAGAGGAAGGTCAAGGAAGAAGAGTGTTCAACCGAGGTAGATTCTTCCATAGACACTTTAATTAATAATTTGGGGGAGTTTAATAAGCATAATTGAGATAATGATTGCTCCAATTCTGAGACAAGAAGACTAATTTAAGCATGCAGGGCTTACACAAACACATGTACTGTATGCAGATGTTTCAAAGAAAAATTACTTCTATTTTGGATTTTGAAGTTCTCTCCTTACTGTCTCTAAAGGGAAAAAACTCTGATTTAATTTCTAAGGAGGCAACAGGTCATGTTCTATGTGGTTGTCCAAGCTATTCTCCCCGCCTTTCCTCTAGGCCACACCATTTCATTTCCTAGTCTGCTGCTCGTTGGGCTGCAGATCACTCTGTCCCCAACGTAAACAGAAGCAGCCCTGGAGGGAATGTCTCCTTTTTGTCCATGTGGCATTGGTTTGGTAAGGTGTTTTGAAAATACACAGGCACCTGAAAGATGCAAATGTGAGGTCAGGAGAAATAGATTAATTACTTAATTAATTAGTGAACTGGTTAATAAAGGAGAAGAAGGTAGAGTAACCCATCCTAAGGACATTCCCAGGAAGGGAGATCACTGCAATAGCAATGATGATAATGACCACAGATATTTCAGGTGTCTATGGGCATTTAGGGGGTTGGCAGTACAGTGAATTGAGCCCTGTGGGGTGGGACAAAGGCTTTTCTCCATGTGGATGCCCACGGATACCACATGAGACTTACAGGAAGGTAGGCTCCTGCCACTGTATGGAGGACACGAATGGTGAGCAAAGGGAGTGGCCCCCAGAGCCCAGGGAGACAGGCACCAGGGAGATCTCACTCTCTTTCCCTCCAGCCTGCACTCAGCAGACGTGTGTCAGGGGGCTGCTAAATACTGGGCACTGAAGGGTCAAAGGACAGTTTGATTCTAGTTTCAAGGAGCTCAGAGTCCCACAAAGAGGGACTGTGACCACTGATTTACTATGCACCAAAAGCAAAGTGTGTGCAACACAAAGTCCGATTCTGCCTGGTGAGTCAGGAAGCAGCATATTAGAACTGTGCCTTGAAGGTGAACTAGGGATTTGCTAGAAATAGCAACGGAAAGAGGAAGAGCATCATAAAATGTAAGTTAAGGCAGATGTGCTCAGTAACCGTGTGACGCCTGGTGGCCCAAGGACAGGGAGCCTGCAGGGAGCAGTGGAGGGACAGCAAGTAGGGGCAGGAGGCAAAGCTGAAGGTGAGACTGGGCCCAGGTGATGGAAGGCCTTGAGCAATCGGACATTTGTCTCAAGCCACTAGAAGCCTGCAGAAAGCAACCATGGGAGGCAACAAGAATGAGGAGGTGACAGAAGATGAGGATGACAGTGGTTGGCACTAGCTCCAGGCCTGTCACAGAGCAGCACTGAGGAAGGCTTTGCCCCGATCTCCGCGCCACAAGGTTGGTGAGATCCAGGGAGCCAGCACCAGGGTTTCGGTCCTTCCCAGCCTGCTGGGTCCCCACAGGGCATTCAGACCTGCCCAGTCCCTGGGCTATCCACGATGAGCAAACTGCCCCTTGACCTCTGCTTGGGTGAAACACGGCTCCTGCCATGTGGAGGTGAGCATGTGGCCTCAGCAGCTGATTGCAAATGCGCAGCAATCAATGAACTGCTCTCGCTTCTTCCCAGCACTCCCTCCCCAGCACCGCCGCCCGTCCTGCTCAGTTCGATCCGATTAAAATCAGAACAAATGTGGCCTTCATGGAAACCACCTGCAAGGGGGGCGAGGTCATTGCAAGGACTGGAGAGTCACGTCCCCTCTGCTGTCTCCACAGGGTAGGCACCTTTCCACTCGAGGAAGGGAAATGCGAGGCATGAAGGTCTCCTGAGAAAGAGGGCGTTCAGGCTGGAAGAGCAGACACTGGGTGGGGAAAAGAGGCTGTGAGCACGACGCACTTCCTGCCTCGGTTTTCCCGCTGATGAAATGGGCGCGACTTTGCTCACCCTCATTACTAGGGGACAGTCGTCAAGTCTCCATTATGCTCATGCATCATGTGTGGTCTGAAGAGATGTCTTTGCTGTGCCCGTGCGCCATGATTGTGGAGACTGGTAGTGTTCAGAGAAGCGAAAAGTAAGAGGGAAAGTAGGATTTAAAACCCTTTTATGTTCACATAAAAACCTGTGCACGGATGTTATACAGCAACTTTACTCGTCATAGCCAAGAAACTGGAAACCACGCAGATGTCCCTCAACAGGTGACTGGTTAGACAGACTGCAGTTCAGCCACGCCGTAGACTACTCCTCAGCAAGAGCAGCGAGTGAAATATTCACACACCCAGACAGCAGCCAGGGGGGTCTCAAAGAGATTGTGCTGTGCAAAAAAATCCAATCCTGAAAATTTGCATGCTGTAAGGTTTCATTTGTGCAACATTCTCAAAATGACAAAATTACAGAAATGGGAACAAGGTAGTGGCTGCCGGGGCTTAGGAAGGGGGCGGGGGACCGGAGGGAGGCGGGTGCGTCTGTGGAAGGGCAGCGCGAGGGCCCTGTGGTGTTAGACACGGGAACCGACACACGGGGTGAAGCCACACAGACCTAAACACACACACAACGGTGCACAAGAAAAACCGGGAAAATCTGAACGAGACCAGTGGATTGTATACTCTGAACGGCAATATTCTGGTGTGACTTGTCCTGTAGCTTTATAAGATGTTACTGCTGGGGGAAACTGAGTAAAGGGTACAGAGGATCTCTCTGCATTATTTCTTTCAACTACTTGAGAGTCTATAATTAATTCAAAATATAATAGTTAGGTTTAAAAAACTGAGGGAGGTGAATAGCAACCCTTCTCCATCCACCATGCCACTGTTCTGCAAGGGCAAATGTTCTCAAAACCAGCTCTAGGGTAAGCTTTACTTCTTTCCTTCCTGCTCAGAAACAGCGCTGTCCAGACCGGCTGTCCTCTACTGAAGTTGCGCAAGGATCCCTCCCGGAGCTGGTCGATGTCCCTGGAGCCCTCGGTCTGGAGGAAAGTTTTGATTGGCAAAAAGGTGCCATCAGGCAAATTACTAATCCATGTGCTCACATGTAAGGGGAGGATTTACATAAATTGGACATATTTCACACTCTCTTTACTGGCCACTTTCTCAAAGCCCCATCTTCAAAAGGCAACAGCCTGGTACTGATCCCTCGGCAGAGTAATTGGAAAGCAGCCCCGATGCTGTGTCTCTCCTCCATGGCTGGCACAAGGCTGCCTCTCACGACACCCTCCTCCGTGGTGCAGCTTCTCTTCCAATCTGCCTTTGACAGGGCCAAGCGTGGCTCTGAAAAGAAACAAGTGTTCCTAATGAAGAACGTCCCCAATATGCCCTCTTTGCAAGTGTTGTTATTGCTCTTCTGTTTCTTCCCTTTAGGTGATTAACACCTG
>RJWJ010003267.1:0-88743 GCA_004363605.1 Indri indri
TGAATTAAGGCCTAATTCAACATCCCTTCTTCTCCTTGACCTCACATTCCACCAGTCCCCGGGGATCATTCCCTTCTCAGTATATGTCTCTTATATGACATTTAATCCTACATTGCCCTTTGACACAGCCCATTCATATTTGCATCTTGCATTTTCACAAACATTTATTCCATTCAGTAAACACTGTCTGAGTGTACCGTTTGAATGCTAGGTGCTAAGAAAATAAAATAAATGGGACAAACACTGCCTAGGACGACACATCTGGTGAGTTAAACTGATATGTTACAATATGGCTGTGACCAGGGTCAATTAGGGCGGCAAGGAGGAAATGTTCAACCTCCACCTGGGGATATCAGGGAAGGCTTCACGAGGAGAAGACTTCGATTTTGTCCTTTACAATTATTTTCCCCAGTATAACATAACTCTCACACCTTTTAGAACACCTAGAAAATGTGGAATCACTGAAAAAACCCTATTATGTCAAAACAGCCACTGGTTACATTTTGATGTATTCCTTTCCAGTCATTTCTCTATATACATTTAGTAAATAGTTTGTAATCATATATACATAGGTATATGATGAGAGAGAGAAACATAAGCATTTTTTTCCCATTTGATTGGTTCTTAAATATTAGGAAACAGTTTTCCTTTTTTTTTTTTAAATTGGGAGGGGTGGCTGTGAGGAGGGTTGTTCAGTTTCCTTGTTTTTCTTTTGTTGTTGTTGAGACAGAGTCTCACTCTGTCACCCTGAGTAGAGTGCAGTGGCATCATCATAGCTCACAGCAATCTCAAACTCCTGGGCTCAAGTGATCCTACTGCCTCAGCCTCCCAAGTAGCTGGGACGGCAGGTGTGTGCCACAATGCCTGGCTGTTTTTTTGTTTTTTTTTCTACTTGTGGTAGACATGGAGCAGGGGTCTCACTCTTGCTCAGGATGGTCTCGAATCCCTGAGCTCAAGCAATCCTCCCACCTTGGCCTCCCAGAATGCTAGGATTACAGGCATGAGCCACCATGCCCAGCTGAGAAACAGTTTTCCAAATGAAGGGGAGACAGAAGCAAAAGGAGCAGCAGTGATCATAGAATTTTATTTTATTCTATTTTATTTTTTAAAGGCTAGTCAAGGGAAGCAGTGGGAAAGAAGAAGCAACAAGGAAATCTGTAACTGGTTATGATCAATTAGTTGTAAACACCACTGTACTCGGACCAGCCATACAATTTTAAAGCTAGGTAGAGCTCTAGAAAGCTCCGGTCTGAACCTCTCGCCTTTCCAGACGTGGCAGCTGTAGTCCATCCAGAGAGGACACAGGGACTTCCCAGAGGTGTCTCACTGATTAAGTCAAAGTCACTACAAAAACTAATGTCTCTAATCCAGTCAGTAGCCTTCCCCCCACAGCACAGTTACCCAACAGGCTGGAGAGCTAAGAATCAGCCATCTTCTAAATCAATGTCTTATTGTTAAAATTTGCCAAAATCCACAATCAAAGGAAGAGGAGCAAACTACCCCCATGAACCAAACATATCACACATTTTTACTCCTCATGGTCCTTGTAGAATATCTGGCACTGGTGTAGGGTCCTTCACATAGTCCTGGGATGCATGAGAAGCTTTATAGTAAACTAGAGGAGTGAATTGTAGGTAAGAACATGGTTTTAGAATCAGCTCTCCTGTACTCAAATATACGGATACCAAAATAGTTCTAAAACCTTAAGTAAATTATTTAACTTCTCTGAGCTTTACTTTTCTCATCTGTAAAATGGGTGTAATAGCCATCTACTTCATAAGAGTTTTTAAAAACTGTGTTAAATAATGTATTCAAAGATTTAGCTCTGTGCCTGGCACATAATAAGAGGTCAATAAATGTTAGCATTATCACTAAGCTACAAAACCAAGGACGACCCACTGACTGTGATGCCAGGTGCAGTGCCAAATGTTTGAACAACTCTCTGTTAGAAATGGCGCAGTGGCTCGTGCCTATAATCCCAGCACTGTGGGAGGGTAAAGTGGGAGAATCACTTGAGCCCAGGAGTTTGAGACCAACCTGGGCAACACAGTGAGACTTGTCTCTACCAAAAAAAGAAAGAAAGGGCAAGCCCTTACCTCTTCCAGAGATGAGGTATATGAGGTATGAGGTTTGTCACCTGGAACTTCACCAGAAAATCACTTTCCTTCATAGCATATATTAGCTCTGTAGTTTTTCCTTTCTTTTCTTTTCTTTTTTGAGACAGGGTCTTGCTCTGTCTCCTGGGCTGGAGTGCACAGGCGCATTCACAGCTCACTGCAACCTTGAACTCCTAGGCTCAAGCAATCCTCCTGTCTCAGTCTCCCCAGTAACTGGGGCTTCAGGCACGTGCCACCAACCCCGGGGAATTTTTTCTATTTTTGGTAGAGATGGGGTCTCGCTCTTGCTCAGGCTGGTCGCCAACTCCTGGCTTCAAGTGATCCTGTCTCCTGGGCCTCCCAAAGTGTTAAAATTACAGGCATGAGCCACTGCGCCCGCCCTTTTTTTTTTTTTTTTAATTAAAAATAATTTTTTTTTTTGAGAGGTCTCACTATGTTGCCCAGGCTGGCGTGCAGTGCAGTGGCTATTCACTGGCACGATCATAGCTCACTGCAGCCCCGAACTTCTGGGCTCAAGTGATCCTCCTGCCTCAGACTCCGGAGTCGCTGGGACTACAGGCGCGCTCTACCATGCCCTGGTATTGTTTAATAGGCTTCTCTGACTACTTTGAGACTATTAGAAAAACTCCTGGATGAGTTTGGGTTCTCTCTTGGAGAGCTCCTAAAGACACAATTGTCAGAGAGAGGGATGTGTGTGGGGGAAATCCCTTTAGGATAATTAAGGCAATAGGTGTCCCTGACCTAAGATGGGTCAAGGACCAAGGAACCGAGGGGTAGGGGAAAGCTAAACTTCATCAAAATCCTTTCCTATTGTGAAATCCCTGCATTCAGTAAACTTCTCTTTTTAAAAAAAAATTTTTTTTTTTACAAGAAAATTCAGAAGAGAAACTTCTCTTCTTATTTTGCAACGGCTTGTCCCTACTGAAAAACCGCAGAACCTATTCCCTATACCCTCCCTTATTCTAATTCCTTTACTCCTTTGCCCCTCCTACTCTCCTCTCTGATCTGCAAAGCTCTAACATCCTATTCCATGTTGAGTCAAAGAAAAGCTGCTTTTAGAAACTCACTGGCTTCTCGTCCTTCCCTGGGCCCAGCAAATCCTGGGACACCACCTTGGGGAGATTGTTATTGTGACAATCAACTCCTGGCGACCTTGGTTTACCTAGTTAACATGTTGGGCATCTCTTGGCTGTACTGTATGGCTGTGCAGACTTTCTGTGAAGATGCTGAAGTGACTTCAGCAAACCTGAAGGGAGAGATAGGCGTGTTTGCCTCAGCAACCACCGATATCATGGACCTAATGGGGGCGCTGGGACTAGGGATTAGGGTATGATTCGGTCAGGAGGAGCCAGTGTTAAAGGATAAGGAGACATAGCGCCCCCTAAAGGGAGTGCGGATTAAAGTCGCTGAATCAGGCCGATAATATCACGTGCCCTCGGCCCTACCAATTGAAAATTAACAATCGCTTCCTCTGTTGCCCATGGAAACAACCCCCGCCCCACTGACCCTCCCGCCCCAGTTAGTCGTGAGGTTTTGGCGTTTTATTGAGGGTTCAAGCTGACAATCAAGTACCTGGGCTTTCTGGCTGGACACCTTGCTTCCGCTAAGCAAGCTAGTACAATGATTGGTCAACAGAGCAATGGCTGGCTTATCCTTATCCAATGATCCTTATCCCGGGCGGGGTCTAATGAGGACGTAGAGCCAATCACCGGCGGCGTTGCTTTTGCGGCTCCACGTCGGCACCAGCTGCGGGGCAAGATGGAGGCGCTGATTTTGGTAGGATCCGGAGGGGCAGCGGAGATGCTGCGGTGTCCAGAAGGGCCGAGAGTCAGGGGTGCAGCCCGACTGAGATGGGGGGAAAGGGAGTTCCGGGTAATCCTCGGGGATTGAAGGTTCTGCCGGTCCCTGGAATAAGTGTGTGGCCTAGTGCAGGAGCTAAAGCCTCGGTTTAGAGTAGGAAGCCCTGCCGCAGAGAGAGGATAGAGTTGGTGGAAAGTTGAAGGGAGCACATGGAGTCCTTACAATACGTAGGATTATAAGCCTACTGGATTGGAGTCCTTCAGGTTACCCCTTATTTCTATGATTGTGGATGATGTCCTGATCTGAATTTCCCCAAACCTTCAAACTCGCCCTAAATTGTAAGAACAGAATACAGGTGTTTTGTCATCACAGGCGCTTCCTGATGGTTTTCAGAGTTTGACTTTCCTTTGATAATACCCTGTCATATTCCTGCAAAAATTGTTTTCTCTTGACTTCGGTTTCCTGTTAATTTCTATTGTATAGGTTTGTCATGATAAAGAATCAGTATTCCATCAAAGTTCTGGAATGCCTGATAGAGTTAGCATGGATTGTGGAATGTTTTTCCAGACTCCTTATTCTGTTCTCCTTTTCCCTCTCCATTTAGACCTTAGGAATTCTTATTGTTGGATCTAGGATGCTAATTTCTCCCTCTTTGGTTACATGAGAAGGGTGGTGGCTAACGAGGCGTATTAGTCCTCTTGTCCATATGATCCTTTTTTGCTTGTTCAAACAAATAAAAAGTACTTATTACATCTTCTTTAGCACTGGACCAGAGCATTTCTCTCAAAAGTGCCCTGTTTTGTAATTTGGAGAAGCGTGTGTGTGTGTGTGTACGTACATATATGTATACGTGTAGTGTAGGAATTTAGCTCCCAGCCTCCTTCCTTAATTGAGTTGTGCCCTAGGCCTCTTTTCAAAGGAGGTTTCTTGTCTTTTATTTTCCTTCAGATCTCGTACGTGTACACATCCAGATCTTCATCAGGTAAAAGAGAATAACAGAATTTAATTCCCCTTTCATACTGTCAAAGATATAATTCCTTCTCATACTATGGGTTGGTCAAGTCTAGGTAAAAAGCTTAAAATCTGAGTAGTTTTAATATTTTCTATACCAGTTAACAGGTATTCTTTTTTTTTTTTGAGACAGAGTCTCACTCTGTTGTCTGGGCTAGAGTGCCATGGCATCAGCCTAGCTCACAGCAACCTCCAACTCCTGGGCTCAAGCGATCCTTCTGCCTCAGCTTCCCGAGTAGCTGGGACTACAGGCATGCACCACCATGCTCGGCTAATTTTTTCTATTTTTTTTTTTTTGTTGTTGTTGTCTGGCTAATTTCTTTCAATTTTTAGTAGAGATGGGGTCTCACTCTTGCTGAGGCTGGTTTTGAACTCCTGAGCTCAAGCAGTCCTCCCGCCTCAGCCTTTCAGAGTGTTAGGATTATAGGCGTGAGCCACCGCACCCGGCCCTAGTAGTCTTAATTAAGTAGCAGACTAGGATATATTTTAGGGAATCACTTTCTTTGGAAGTTTTAGACTGTTCCCTACATATGTTTATACGGGAGGCTGCTTAGAGATAAAGGATTGAGGAAGCTGATACTTGGGGGAGCCCTTTTAACAATGGGTCTGTGTGTAGTGGTGAGTTGGGAGAGTTACAGGTGAAAGTCTCTCTCATGTTTTCTTTTCTCTTAGTTTTCTTCTCTCTGCTTCCTCAGTGAAATCTGTTTCAGCCTGCTTCTTCCTTATTCCTTCACTTTATGCCTAAGATGCTGCATTCATAGATCCCTGCTAACTTGGTCAGATACCCCTGAACTTTGCTTTAAAAACCACACTGATTCTTTGTCATGAGGAACCTATGTAATGGGGTTAGGGGCAACCAAGGTATGGGGAAAAGGGCTTGTTCAAGGACATACAATGTAAAAACTGTGATTAGATTTTAATTTCCTCATTCTCCGAGACCAAGTCTCTCTCCGGTGTTATTGTAGGTTCTCTCTTCATGGGCTTTCCACCTCTTTAATATTCAAAATTGTCCTTTCAACCATCAGTTATATAAAGCTTTTGTTGGGGACAAAGTACCAACAGGTATCAGTTCTTGTGCTGGTCTCCAGTTCTTGGGATATTAAACTAGTATTCTCCTTCATCTTTGTCAACTCTTTCCAAAATTTTTTTTTCTTCTTTGCAATTTTGATTTATTTTGGGCCCCCAATTAAGAATCTGTATCCCTTTCCCATGATGCCAACCTTTTTCATCTGGAGTTTCATGAGAGAAATAAATCCTAAGGCATTCATTATGTGGTAATGAATCAACTTCTCTGTATCCACAGTGGCACTAGTTTTGTACCATCCTTGGGAGAAGTGAGAAAATAGTAATTTAAATAATTTTCTATATTCAGTGGTTCAGAAACCTTAGCTGAGAATCAGGTGATATTTCCTAAATTTCTATTTCTCTTCTTACTGCCCAGACATACTGGCCCGCAAAATTCAGCTCCGTCTGATTCACGGTCACCTTTCTTCACTGCTCCTTGTCACGTCTCCTCTTCTGTCTACTCAGCATTATCTCTTGATTCTTAGGTCTCTATCTTCGTTATGAAGAGTATGAGGAGTCCCTGGATCTCACCTTACATCTCTGCTGAGTTAAAGAGTTCACTGTGCCTGGAGAGTATTTAACAAACCACTCCTTAGAGAGGCAGACTCCTTCTAAAGTTTGTTTAGGCTTCCTTTTTTTCCTGGTTTGGCTGGACTTTTGGGGAAATATGATTAAAGTATATTTTTCTAGTCTCACTTCTACAAGGCACACAGCTACACAATGTTGAGAAAAAGGGAAGGGTAAGCTAGAGGGGGTCTAGAAGAACCATCGATCAAAGTTTGCATGGGTTATGGAATTTCTAAATAACAATAGGTTCCCTTCATTTAAGTGCTTATAATGGGTCATGTTTCTTTCTTGAAATACATAATCGAGGTCTAGCTTTCAAACTGATTCATCTCTTTCTCAGGTCTCCTTGTAGTCTCTAAAGAAAGAGACCTTTTTGTCTCTTGCATTTCCAGTGCTTAAAAATAATGCTCTCAACCTTCATCTTTCGACTCAGCTTCCTCTCTCCTGCTCTTTCTGCTAGTTTTCCCTTTTTGAGTTGTGAATGGAGAGGGATCTCTGCAGGTCACTATTCTCCATTAATAACCTATGGAATCTTAAAGATAATGACTTATCCCCTTCCTCCTTTCCTCCTTTACTTTCTTCCCCTCAAAGCTGAATTACTCTAGCAGTCTAGAGCCTTAAATCTTTCTTCATAGGTTTCATTTTTTCAAATCCTCTGTGGATTCACCTTCTGAGTGCTTCTCCACTGCTTTACAGACTAGTCTTCTAATTCTGTCCTTTTTCTCCCCTTAATAGTTTATCTTGCAACAATGACCAAATCCTGAATTCTAAGCCTTATTTGAAAATCAGGCCATCCAAAGTGCACGAGGGTATGAGTATATATGGAGGAGGAAACTATGCAGAATACATCAGTGACTCTTAAAGGCTGATTTGGCTCCATGGCCTTCGCTTCCTGAATCATCTTAATGGGGCTTTTGTTAAATTCCTTTGGCACTAACAGTAGAGGTACTTGGCCTAAATGCCCCCTCCCCCTGCTCTGGGCAAAGGTATCAATTACATTAAGCCCCCAAAGCACTCCCATCTCGTTCCTGGCAGTCCCCTGTGCCCCTCTCCCAGCTGCGTCCTTGCTGGTGTCTGGCCCCTCCATTTCGTTAGGAGAAGCAATCTCCTCATTCCTCCGCTGTGGAGATATATTTCTCAGCTAGGGCGTGAGCAGTGCCAGCACTGCCCCCGGTGAGGTCCCTGGCAGCCATAAAAATTTTTATTGTGATTATGTTGGTGTCGGGGTGTCCATCTGGGTTATTGCACACCTAGTTTAATTGATTGAAGTTTAATTTATTGACACTTCAAATTAAATGATCAGAATAAACTGTGCTGTTACTCTGGCCGGCTTGTTTTAATGGTTGATTGCTGGAAGCAGACCTTGGCTTGAACTAAAACCCCCAAAGAGCAATTGACGCTGCTTCTAACTCTCCCCATGTCTTGCCCTCCAAGAAGACCTTGTTATAGATTTCCGACGTATTTATATATATTTTTTCCCTCTCCTTCACAGTGGTGGGAAAGAGTCGGTCCCTGGCAAGATATAAATTATATCAAAGGTCTAGGGGAGCTGTCACATGGTCACAAGAGGAGGAGGGGGCCTCCATGTGAAGAAAACCAAACCCTTGAGAAGCCAGGTCTGCCCTGGGAGGCAGAGGATGAGTGCAATTATCCAGATATTTGAGGGATCCTAGTGGCAGGTTTAGGGTCTTTTTCATCTAGATACTTGCTACTGTTTCTTACTTTACTCCATTGAGGGGGCTTGGTTAGAGTCAGGATACTGATAAGAAAACAAGTTGTGGAAAGGGGAACTATAGGAAGCAAATAAAGGGCGGAAGAGGAATAAAGAATCAGTACCTATCTACTCACTTGTGCTGAAATACTTAGGAAAAGGGAAAACAGAGTGCCCACAGGGCAGCTGATGAAGATGGATTGGGAGGCTGAGTCCACGCGCATTATAAGCTGCTTGTACTGGCAAGCGCCCTCTCGCATTCTGCCTTCCCTGTTTCTGGGCTGAATAGGTTTTCTCTCGTACCGGATTATTAGAAGGATCTCTCCTAGTCTTAGATTCCTTAGCCTGTGTCATTGCTGGTGGTGTTTGACCACCCCCATCTCTTCAGGAGGCCCTTTCTGTTGTGTAACCTAAGTTATATATATGCTACAGATGAAGCCTGTTTCATTTGGCTTTTTTATTTTCTCACTGTCAGTGCAGATATCCGCATCCACAGCCAATTGGCCTGGATAGCTCTGAGACCCAATTTTCTCTAAGCACTTTTTCTATTGTGTAGTTTTAGAGGGAGACTGAAACCAGGGAAGAGAACCATTCTTCCTCAGGGTTGATTTGAGGGCATAAATAAACTGAAAATAACATAGAGGCTGTCAATTCAGTCTTTCAAAGACTAGCTTTTTGTTTTCAGGAGTAGATGTTGGGAGGGCAGAGGGATAAATCATGATACAAATCATGACCAAGGATGCATCAGAAATGGATCTAGCTCCATTTGATTTTTTCCTTTTCTGTGTGATATTTAAGTGAGGGCTCCTGGATTAAACTGGGAAGGCAGGAAGTTCTGATGTTGTTCCCAGGCCTCAGGTGTGGTGTACAGTCTGATACATCTCTCTTCCCTGCAATGCCTGTTTTGCCCCTCATTTGTGATTCTTCATTTCCATGATAGTTGAAGAATTAGGGGCCTGGTGTGGTGGCTCATGCCTCTAATTCCAGCACTTTGGGAAGCCAAGGTGGGGGGATTGTTTGAGGCCAGGAGTTTGACACCAGCCTGGGCAATGTAGCAAGACCCTGTCTCTAAAATAAATTTAGAAATTGGCTGGGCATGGTGGTGTGCCCTGTGATTCCACTTGGGAGGCTAAGGCAGGAGGATCACCTGAGCCCAGGAGTTCAAGGCTGCAGTGAGCTATGATGGCACGACTGCACTCCAGCCTGGGCAACAGAGTGAGACAGCCCCCCCAAAAAAATAATTAATTGATTTTTTAAAAAGAAAGAAAAAAGAATTAGGGGCTGTGTGACCCCTGGGCAGCAAATTCTGCAGCACACAGGCTTTCTGAATTTTAAGAAAGACCTGAGACTTTGCATTTCCAAAGAACGTGCGGCTTGGTTATCTTTGTCCTGCCCATTTCACAGTCACCAAATTTAGCCATTGAAAGCTGGGTGTGGTGCTGACCTTTACTCCCCTGCTGGTTGTGGCTTCTCAATCATATTTATTAATTTATGAAGGCCACACATATTTATTGAAGTCATTACTAGGTGCTAGACAGAGGAGAGGGGGGTGATTTACAAAAGTATCACTCATTTCCCACTTTTTTCCTCCCCCTCCACACCATATTATTATCTTCAGAGAGAATCTCGTTTAATTCTAAACCTGAGTCTATGAACTCCTTGAAATCATAAAAATTTGTGCATTTTACTGGGAACAAGGTCCATAGATTTCATCATCTTATCAAAGAGGTCTCCTGTAACTCAAAAAAGGTATTACCCTTAACTGATCTAGGTCAAGCCTCATTTCTCCTATGAAGAAGCTGAGAAAGGGAGAACTTGAGTTAACGGCTGATCCAGACTATGATACAAGGATTGTGGGAGTTTCAAGACATTTTCTCCTGTGATGTTAGAACTCTTGGTGACTGTGCTTTCCACGCTTTGTATCTGTGTTAGGTAGGAAGACTCTTTCTAGGTGTCTCTTTCTGCCATCAGTTCTTCCTAAGACGTGTTCACTTTTCTCTTTATAAACAAAATTTGGTCTCACATCAGCTGAGTGATGTTTTGTGGTACCTGTGGCTCCTATTCTTTTCTGAGCTGTGCTTCTTGAATCTAATCTCGTATGTGAAAACTGCTCTTCCCTGTCCAAGCCCTTAGCTAATTCTTCTGAAGTCCATAGGTTTGTGGCTGGCAAATTGGAGCCCTTAACCCCAGAGGAGCTTTTAATTTTAAAAAAGTTGGCAAAGAGTCAGAGAGCAAAATACCTGCTGAGCCACATGGAGCTGGAAGTGGTATCTAGGAATTTCTCCTTCTAGTTTTTACTGTCTTGGTTTTACTTTATAAATAGGATGTGAGAAGAGCATCTTGTTACAGTTTCTCATTGGTCAAGACCTATTGCCAAGTCAGGGTACTCCTGTCGGTATGGTTCTAAAGATTTCTTTTTAATTAGGGAATGAAGAACTTTCCAGGAATCTCAGCCAGATTCTTACTTGTGATCTTTCAGCTCTGTGGATAGCATCCTCTAAATCCATGAAGGCTTCTTGGGTTTTTTCCCCCTCCTAAATGAATCAGATAATTAATCTAGAAATGTACTATCTGCCTGCTCCAAACACTCTTGCCTCAAATTTTTGGTGGCTTATCAAGATTTTATCCCAAAATGTTCTCTTACAATACATATTGTGAATAGACTTAATTCAGTGGCTTTTCAGAGCCCATCTCTACTAGTTTGTCATTTACGTATTTATTTATATACACACTGTGGAATACTATCTATTAGTTTGTTCTATAAGACACAAATAGAGAGCTTTTATCCAGAGCCTCCTTTTTAAGTATTTTTGCTAATGATTTTAATCCTGAGGAAGCTGCAGGTCATCCACAATGCCCACAGGGGGCAGCACTAGGAATGACTCTTTCCCTCTAGTCTTCTGTGTGCTGGGGAGGTGGTTCTGGGAGATGTTGATGTTTTTCATCAGGCTTCAGAAGCCTCTGATATCAAAGATTCATTTTCAGCAGCCTGGTTGCTTATTTTGTAATGTTTTCCTTGTCCTGAGGAGACCATTCTAGTTTTCTTGATAATAAAAACATACATGAAAATCTATCTAAGCCACCCAACCTCCCACAAACCAATCTGTCTATACATCATTTCCAGGCACCATTAGCATTTGAGGTGAAGTTCTGTTATACACTCAGGCTGTGGCTCTCTGAAAGTCAGTGCATCACAGAACTTTGTCTCGAAAGCTTTCTAGCAGCTACCCATTTTGGGAGTGGGAGGGAAGAATAGACATTTTAAATCCTTTGAATATGGCCCTGAGCTTATAGGATCTTTCTCAACAATCAGCATTTAATGTGTTGCAAGGTCAAGCCTTGTCCATTGTCCAGGAAACCCGTTTCTCAGTAGCTGGGAGTTATTTATAAACTTGCCCTTTGCAAAAACTTAAAATGAAATTACATTATCAGTAATGGCTTCTGGGGCCTTTAAACTGGCTGGTTTTATGGCATGAGGAGAACTCCTAGCCCTCCCCACTCCTGAGAGGTAAAGGCCCCAGGCTGAAGTGGAACCAGCTGCAGTCAGGAGGTGGCAGGAGAAGTAAAGGAGAAGCTGCTGGCTCTGGCTGTAGCAGAGTGGAGAATTAAAGCAGCATTTAAACTCTTGCCTAAATTCTCAGCTTTATTTAGTGTGGTTCTTCCATTGGAAGTTCGAGATGAGCAGCCTTTTCTGTAATGCCTTCTTTCCCCTTTCAGAGCTCTAATAAAGTCAAATCTGGTCTTTCTCCTTGCCTTCCTTAGCCTCTCTTTTATTCTTCCCAGGAAGATCCAATGTTTCTATTTCGGAGGATTCTTTGATAACATCTTCTATGAAGCCAGTGAAAAAAGCCAGGAGCAGAACCCAGGGATGTCTTTCTCTCCTTGCCAGTGTGGCTGTTTTAGCCATTCATACCCTGTTGGCCACAAAGGACATTGTCTGACTCCCAGTTGGCTGGTGGCCATTAGGGCTTTTCTTTTCTTTCGGTTCTCGGGATGCCAGACTCTATGGCTGCAAGAACCACTTTCCTATGCCAGAGTAATGCCCAGTTTAAACTAATGGGCAGCTCTCTAAAGTTGCTGTGAATGTGGATAGAGGAACAAGCAAACAATTTCTAGGGGAAAAGTTGTGGGAAAAATGATTTCTTCTAAATTTCCTTCCCTTTGGAATTCTCTTCTTCCATTAAGGAAACTCATTCCCGTCGATGTCTCCCTTTTGGTGAATTGAAGACCCAGGTTACTATAGAACTGAGCCTGCTTAATGGGAAGATCTGTCTGTGAGGAATTAGGAGTTGGGAGAGCTGCTTCTATTTGTGACCTTCTAGACTAGACTGTAGAGGACTTCCCTCTACTAGACAGCAGAGTTCTTTAGTTTAAGAGAAGAGTTCCTCATGCCTTGTTTATTCCAGAGTGCAATGTTTATAGGATGGGCATCTCTAAGGAGTGTTTATCAGAGCAGAGATAAGATTGGTAGTAATATCACTGAAAATGGCCACACCAGAAAATCTATTCAATACTTATATGTGGAAGTCTAATTATAAAAAGTCCCCCGAGATGCTTACCACATCAAGAGAATTTTACTTTGTTCTCAAATTTCCTTTATTCTCTCAATTATTCAACAAATATTGAGAGTTTAGTATATATCAGGCATTTTTCTGGACAAGTGGGATAAATCAGTGAACAAAACATAAACAATCCCCGAGAATTCAAATGGGGAAAGTGCTCCTTTTACTCCCATTCTTAATCCCCCTCCCCTCCCCCAGCTGGGTTGGTTCTTTGCATGAAATGATAAACCTCCTGGACCCTCATGGAACAATTTACCTTTGTAGAGGCTGCAGTTTCTGGATCCTTGGCACTGATTCTTTCCTCCTCACTCTTGGATCTTTGTTAAACACATGCTTTTGTGTTTGGCCTCTGTCAGGACTGTGGGTTTCCTAAGGAAGGCCAGGAAAGAGGTAGCAAAGGCAACAACCTTGTCTCATAGCACAAGGGATATCGATGGTAAGTAATGTTGATTAGAAAGTCAAGGGATAGGCTGGGCATGGTGGCTCATGCCTGTAATCCCAGCACTTCGTGAGGCCCAGGAGGGAGAGCTACTTGAGGCCAGGAGTTCGAGACCAGCCTGGGCAACATAGAAACTTCCTCTCTACAAAAAAAAAGAAAGAAAAAAAGAAGGAAGGAAGGGAAGAGAAGAGAAAAGAAAAAAGAAAAAAAAAGAAAAATAAGGAAAAAATTATCCGGGCATGGTGGCACATGCCTGTAGTCCCGGCTACTGGGGAGGCTGAGGCAGATGGATTCATCGAGTCCAGGAGTTCAAGGTTGCAGTGAGCTATGATCACACCACTGTATTCCAGCCTGGGCAACAGAGTGAGACTCTGTTAAAAAAAAAAAAAAAGTCAAGGAATGTGAAGCTGCAGACACCTTCCATACCCATATCAATGTCTCCTCTCCCTTCCAGTTTTTCCTCTCCTGCTGGTTTTCTAGAAGTTGCAGTGATAGAGGAGAGAGCACACCAGACCACCACAGCTTTTGCAAAGTGATATGCTTGCAGTTGAAAAAGGGAGTTGAGTATAACCATTAAGACTGATGCTGTGATTCCTTTTCAAGAGCCAATATCCTCAGTCTGATTTTTTTTTTTTTTTGAGACAGAGTCTTGCTCTGTCACCCTGGGTAGGGTGCAGTGGCATCATCATAGCTCACTGCAACCTCAAACCCCTGGGTTCAAGCGATCCTCTTGCTTCAGCCTCCCGAGTGGCTGGGACTACAGGTATGTGCCACCATGCCCAGATAATTTTTCTATTTTTTGTAGAAATGGGGTCTCACTCTTGCTCAGGCTGGTCTTGAACTGAGCTCAAGCAGTCCTCCTGCCTCAGCCTCCCAGAGTGCTAGGATTACAGGCATGAGCCACTGTCCCTAGCCTTTCAATTTGATTCTTAGTGAAAGAAAACTCCCCTCTTGCATACTATCTTCAGGCATTAGAGTATTTCTCAGATCTTCTCACTGCTTCTTAACTCCCCTCAAATTCAGGTTGGTTTATGCCCTAAGAAGTTAAGTGGTAGTGATTAGGGTATGATGAAGGAATTGGAGATCATAGGAGAGGTTTTGGAAGATGGCTGTCTTACTAGGCTGCATTCAGAACTGGATGTGCTCCGTACACTCATTTCCCTCTGCTCAGTGTGTGGGTGGCTTAGAGAAGGCTTGCTTTATGCCTCTGCATTGCTACTGCATTGGGACTGCAGAAACCTCCAAGTATACTGGGGCATTCAACCCTATTTTCAGATGGCCTTGTGCAGTGCCTATTAATTAATCTGATCACATTCCATACCCACCTGTGCATGGGAGACCAGGGAAGGAGGTTAATTTGGAAAATAACTGTACTATAATAACAGCATGATCTGTCTTGATTAAACTCCCTGTGAATCAGAGAAACTTTTTCTGATGCTGCTTTGTAGTCTTTTGTTGAAATGCTCTCTCCTTCAATTCAGTTTACTTACCACTTGATCATTCTCAATGGGAAATGTCAAAATCTAACCATGTTGGGGTAGGGGACATATAGAGGCACCTCTGTATGCCTCGCAGCCCCAGGGGGATGAAGGGAAGGTGTCTGGTTTGCCAGTGGTGGTGGGATCCTTCAGGACTGAAGGTATGTTCATATCTCTTCAGGAACCCTCCCTGTATACTGTCAAAGCCATCCTGATTCTGGACAATGATGGAGATCGACTTTTTGCCAAGGTGAGATTCCCTTTGAAATTAGTTTAGGAGCAGGACAAAGACTCATTCCGAGATTTGAATCTTGGGACTGATCCTATTAACTCATATTCCTTGATAGTATAATTTCGAGAATTTTTCCATCTTGCCTTGACTACTCCAGATAAAACCTAAGTTTTCTTCTGTCCCTTAGTTGCCCTGCTTGCCTGCTTGCTGTCCTCAGACTTTGACGTCCTTTTTTTTAATCAGCATTAGGTTAGGGAAAAGCTTTGGAACCTTGGTTCCTAACAAAGCAGTATCTAGATATTAGAGGCAGCCTGCCCATGTCCGTCACTCCTGTCCCCTTCCCTTCTACCTTGTCAACCTGCCTGGGTATTTCCAGGGTATTCTCTTGCAGTTACAAGGTTCCAATCCTAGATCTGCAGTTATCATCAAGCTTGTTTCCCAGGGTGATGTTTCCAACTTCGGATCTACTGAAAGAGAGAGGAAAGGACACCCCTCTCCTTTCCCTCCATATTCTCCCCCTCCTGTGGAAATTTCTTCTGTCCCTGGTGTATTAACTCCGGGCAAGCATAGCATAAATCAATCAGCAGGTAGAGATTAGTTTAGAATTCACCAGCTGTTCCTTCCTGTAATTGGATGTAACTATGCAGGACACCTTTTGAAACAGTTATCCAGTTACTAAATGCCAGACCTGTCATAGGTCTTCAGCTGACTGCGACGGATTAGCCCCTAAAGAGCAGAACGATTTAGCAGCCAGCATCACCACCCCCTTGCCAGGGAGAGCCTTAGAGTGGGCTAAGTGATGTGCTAGATTGCCTCCTGCTTCTTTTAGTTTGCAGAAAAGAAAGCTAAAATATAAGAGACCATAGGGCAGGGTTTGCCTTTCTTTGGAGGAGGTTTTTGCAGCCTTTCCCCATTCCCCAGCTTCATATAATGAGGGAGGGCCTAAAGGAAGTGTTCTCTGCTTCTAGTGTTTTGAGTATTCTCTGGCACTGCTCTGTGATATGGGGTAGCCCCTAGGAAGCACTTGATGAGAAGGGTCTTAGGAGCACTCTCCTAGAATGCAGACAGGAGCAGAGCCTTGTCGTAGGGCTGTAGGCCTCTCCCCTCAGATAGTCTCAGAAATCTGAGGTGGGATTGCTTACGGCAGGGTCTGTAATTTTTATTTTTTAATTTGATTATTCACAGCCCATTCCCTGCCTCTATAGTCCTTCCTTCTCCATGTCAATATTTCTCCCTCGCCCCATGCCTTGAAGGAGAGAAATCTAAGATCCCAGGGTAAAACATAGTTATTAATCATTCTGGGCTTCCAGCTCTAATGACCCAACCCTGTTTCCTTTCCCTCTGACCAGTACTATGATGACACCTACCCCAGTGTCAAGGAGCAAAAGGCATTTGAGAAGAACATTTTCAACAAGACCCATCGGACTGACAGTAGGTCATTTTCCTTTCACTACTCCCTGTGTTGGGGGGAACCATGTGGTGGGAAGGGGGTGGCTGCAGGACTTTGCAGAAAGGATAAAATGACTCTCCCTCCTTTTTCTCTTTTCTTCCTCCTCCCCTCATATAATAAACTCTTCAGAAATGTAATGGGGAGGTGAGGGTACCTCACGCGGGAATACCGTGCTGGAAGGTTGGCTGTTAGCTACCTGTCTAGTCCCTGGATTTATGAGCCTCACTTGACAAATTTAACTGCAGCTCTGCTTATTGTACCGCATCCATTAGGGCAGGTAAATGGAAGTCTGTAAAGGTGACCGCTCTGCATTTTCACCTCCGCAGGATCGACTAGTATCCTGTCTCATATACAAGGAGGGAAATAAGTGTAGTGGGCAGGAGGAGGGGAGGGGGTGGATACAGGAGAAGATACATTTAGAATCCCCCAAGTTTATACTTCTGCTACCACCCAAAAAGAGCAGATCAACTTCAGTCTTTGTAGGTTATTACAATCTGCCTTACCTCACCCAAAACGGCTGGATACCAGGAGTTCATGGTGACTCCTTCTATTCTACTTCCTGATTTTGGGCCACCCACTGTTTCCACCTTTTTTTCCCCCCCACCAGGTGAAATTGCTCTCTTGGAAGGCCTGACAGTGGTGTACAAAAGCAGTATTGATCTCTATTTCTATGTGATTGGCAGCTCCTATGAAAATGAGGTGAGAATCCCCACCCCTCTTTGCTATCTCTGATTCTACTTCCTAAACCACAGGCAGTACATAGCCACTGGGTTGGGGGCCTGGTAGAGCCACATTCCTCTGCTTCACAAACATGGCCCAGCAAATGAATCAGCCTAGAAAGGAAGTTTTCTCAGATCTATCTTTTATCTCTGTGTAGTAAACTCCATATATGCATTAATACCCTTCCTCAGATAGTATAGTGTTTTTTAAGATAGATTTCTAAGGCGTGGTCAAGGTTGTGGGGTGGGAGGGGGAAATATTTGCTCCTGCTTTGAAGGGTCCGTACCTGAGTTTCGGTCAGTTAGCCAACACCCTGGGGTCATGTTGAAGCCATACGTTCTGAATGGGTCACTTGAGAAGACTGTGGGTATAGTCCTAACTTGCTTCCTATATGCAGGAAAAGCTATTTGCCTCTGGTAGCAACTTCTAGGTGAGTAAATAAGTAAAAATAAGCCCCCAGGTAATTTGAGGCAGAAGTAAAAGTTTGAGAGAATCAACTCTTACTGAGCTCCTATTATTGCTATAAGTGCTTTGTAAAATACATTTGTTTGTTTGTTTTAAGAGATAGGTGGGGAGGGTGTGTCTCAGGGTAGGGGCGGGTGTCTGGCTATGTTGTACAGGCTTGTCTCTAACTACCTAACTACACCTCAGCCTCCCAAGTAGCTGGAATTACTGGCACCTGCCTGGCTTACAATACATTGTTATTTCAACCTTGCACATTTCTATGAATTGTAGAAGAACATTAGTGCCTTTGTTTTACAGACGAGGAAACCAAACCATGAAGAACCATATCAGATTACTTGTTTTTGACCATTGTAAAACTACAAAAGTGGCAGTTTCATGTGATTCAACCTAATAACTTTCTTAGGGTCACACATCTAGAAAATGGCTCAGCTGGGATCCAAGCCCAGATCTGTCTGACTCAAAAGCCCATGCTCTTTCCACTAACTCTGCAGCCTTCCTCTGACCTCAGTTATTGCTTGGTTAATGATTTCTCTCCTAAGAAATCAGGTAACACATATACAGTTGGTAAAGACATGCAGAGGACCATGACAGGAAAGTTCTGTTTGAACTTTTGGCTAAAAGAGATGTCAAATTGTAGGATCATATAGCAGAATTTATTTCTGTAAGAAATCACAGGTCCTCTTCCTGTGTGTTCTCACTTCCACCTTATGTTTTTTGTCCTTTGTGAACGCCTGTGTCTTTTGAGGCTTAATGAATTAAAGGGTTTTGTTTTTAGATAGCAGCTTTGAGGGCGTTGAACCTTATCCTTCTGTCTCCCAACAGCTGATGCTTATGGCTGTTCTGAACTGCCTCTTCGACTCACTGAGCCAGATGCTGAGGTGAGCAGGCCATTCTCAACATCGGTATGGAAGAGAAAGTAACTATTCTTCAGGCCCAGGGATTTGTGGGGGATTGGCAGGGGCTCAAGGGAGTTGATTTAGTTTAAGAAGTTGGGCTTATTATTTCAGAGTAATTCACGCTGATGGGGAGGACTGAATGAAGAGCATGTCCTTCCCGTGGACATCTCTTACTAAGGAAGGGGATTAGGAGGGAGCAGAATCTTCACCTCCGTATCTGCTCTTGTAATCCCCCGTGGCTCTGTCAAAGTTCTAAGCACCCTCAGGATGCTTTCCGGGGCTTCATTCTCCACATTAGAAACAGGGAAAGGGCAAGCAGAAAAAGTGTCCCAGACAAAGCATCGGTACCTTGGGAATGGAAGCAGCACTCGAAATTTTCAGTTCTAGCCCTGAGTTTTTCCCTTCTGTAGAATAGAACAATGTGCCATTTACCCTCCTCCCTTTCCACCTCCCCACTGGCCCTCTGGTTTCCATGTAGATGGGCAATAGAAGAAATATAAGATACTTTTCTTGAAAACATCCAGGGCTCTGAATTTCATTCCCCCAGCAGCTTCCAAGTGAACCCAGTACAGACAGCCCTCCGGAGCAGAACAGCAGGCGCTCTCAGGCCCACAAAATCAGCAGGGCAAATGGCTCAGATTTCCTCAGGAAGAGGATAATTTATTTCTTAGCCAGGTGAATGAATAGACTTCATTTCGGGTAATCTAGTGAAAGAGTCAAGCTGACGGATGTGACGGGCCACATGCACCAACCACTGGATCTGAGGCTGGTGTGTGTAGCCCTAACCGTTCCCAGCCCCCTTGTTGAGCTTCTTTTCAGGGCCTGAGCAGAGCTGATAAGGGAGGGGGATGAGGGGAGCAGAAACATGCTTTGGAGGTTTGTCAGAGCTTGAGTGCAAATAGGGTTTGCATTCAACCCCTTCCCACTTCCTGCAACCTCCAGATTGAGTCTTAGCTCTGTTTATTTCCTTTTTCCACCCACTGATGTCAGTGTTTATGAGCAATATCATGAGCAGCATCATGACAGGTAGGTAAGAAATAATAGCTGTGGATAATCAACCCTCGAATAGTCAGAATTGACTGTTTTTTGAATTTCCAGAAATCTCTGATCCTTACTCAGCAAACAAAAGTAGGAAGGGGTTTAGAGTGGATTCGCTAAAAAATTCTTCACCTTATTTACTTCTTTGTCTGTGTGGTTGATGGAGACATTTATTGGGCTAGTTTAGGATCCCTGATTCAGACAATGTCCTGGGATTCCTTTCACACACAGGCTGGTTTTTCTTTTCTCTTGGGGATGCAGGAAAAATGTAGAAAAGCGAGCTCTGCTGGAGAACATGGAGGGTCTCTTCTTGGCTGTGGATGAAATTGTAGATGGAGGGTGAGTTCTCTGACCTCCCTGGATCTGGGGTTGGGGGGTGGGGTAAACTGCCCCTGTCTTAAGCAGGCTGAGTGGCCAGAGGTCCTGTCCCCACAGTAAGTTGGTCTTTCAGGACAGAGTGAACAATGATCTCTTCTTTGTCTTTGTAGAGTGATCCTAGAGAGCGACCCCCAGCAAGTGGTACACCGGGTGGCGTTAAGGGTAAGCAAGAATGTGTTTCCTTGCATCCCCCCATCTATTCATGAATACCCTCCTATTCACGAACATCTATTCACAATTCACCCTGCCTAATGTGTCTACAGATCAGGGCTTATAGAATATATACAGCCTTCTCCTTTCCTTCCTTTCTCATTGTCCCAAAGAAGGGAAGCTGAAGGAACTTATTTCTGCCCCTAACATGGTACCTAGCATCATCTCATATAATCTTTGCACAAAGTGGACATTTGATACACATTGAATGAATGATGAAATAAAATAGACTGCAATATGCATGGTTCTGAAACTATAAAGGAACTTGAAGTTGGCTTATTCCCCTCTTTGGGGATGGATCCAATCATCTGAGGCAGAGGAGTGTCCTTTCTTGTCTTTTAAAATTTTATGTAACTGAGGGTAATACCCCTCCGTCAGAAAGTACTTACTTGCTAGAACCTCAGTCTTCTTTGGTACTAGTGATATCAGAAAGGGTCCTCTGAGTTAACCATAGAAGTCTCCGAGTCTGCTGGGGAGATAATGGTGGTTGCAGAGAGGGCCCACTAGCAAATTATGGGGGTGCAGAGACGTCTGAGCAAAGCAAACCTTTCCATTCACAGAATGTCCTGGCTCTGACCTCCACAGAGTGAAGGCTGACAGTGCCGGGTAATGGGAAATCTTCTCCCTTAACTGCAGTGGGCTCCATTTGCATAGTTTAATCTTCTCCTCTAACATATGTCTCTATGCGGCAAGAGAGAGGGCCCCCCCCCCAACTCCCCCTTTCTCTTCTGAGGCTGCTGTTGCAGCAGTTTATTTCTTCAAATTAACATGCTGTCGTTACCCATCAGGCCTTGCGGGATCTGTTAAACTACCCCTGGCTCCCCCTCATCCTTTCCCTAGCGATATTGATATTCAGGGAAGGTCTTCCCCGATTAGGGAATCAGGTCCCCTACTCCCAAGTTGAGAGAGTTGAGCATCAGATAACCTGATGATTACTTGCAATGGAGTAAATCTTGTAAGAAGTCCTCCTGCCTTAAAATGGAGGATGGATGAAATGACCCTTTTTTGTTCATGGTCCCTCTGGCCAACTAAAATTGTGGCTGCACTAATCCCTAAAAGGGACTGAGAAGTTTAGCGAATCTGCACTTAGCTTCAGTTTAAAGGATCACCTTTTTCTTCTCTACTATGAGACTCCAATCAGGTCTTACTCGAGCTTTCTCCCACACTAAATGCTTGTCTCTCTGTGCCATAGGGTGAAGATGTCCCCCTAACGGAGCAGACCGTGTCTCAGGTATGATTTTCTCCATTCTTCCTTTCTAGATGGATTGAGTCACTAAAGAGGCTAGAATAGCTTTCCACCCCTACCTGCCAGGTCTGAATGAGACTAGAGGACCGAGACACATCTTCGATCCCTCTTATTCCTGAGAACTGGGACTCATGTAGCCAAACACTCCCTAGCCCCACTCCTCTCCCAGTTTCTTGTGAGCAGTGGCTGTCAGCCTTGCTCTGTACCCTTCAAACCCTCCCTGCCTGATGCCTCATTCAGTGATTTATTCCTCAGCAGAGGCTTGCCTTAAGCAGATGGTCTGTGTGCGTGTGGGTACACTCTCTCTCTCTTTCTCTTATTATTCAAATGAGGGCTAAGCTGGAAATGCATATTCCAGAATATGCAGCTTTTGCAGATCCATCTTGCTACCTTGACTGCAGATAGATTGTCTACCTGATGCGGGGGGCAAGGAAGGGGTTCTGTTTTCTACCCACTTGGAATTTTTGCCAAGAAGTCCATCTGGATGTGGTAACCACCCCCTGCCTTTTTAACATATGTCCAATAACCCCCAGTTTTTTTCTTTCCTCCCAGGTATACCTCTTCTCTGGATTTGAATTTTTTTGGAATTTCCCAAACTGAAAATCCTCTAGGGCCTTAGAGAGCTTCTTCCCATTCCTCTACCCTGGAGGATTTTCTATTCCCCATTCTTCTAAGGACAGGGAAGGCAAGTGAGGGGAAGGAGATCCCCAACCCCCATCCCCACCCTGGCCCCTCAGCAAGCCTCCCTCAATGCTGCCCTTGTCTCTGCAGGTGCTGCAGTCAGCCAAAGAACAGATCAAGTGGTCACTCCTTCGGTGAAGACCTCACTGTTCCTGGCTCCTCACTCGCCTAAAACAAAAATCCACGGTCTGCTGTGAATTCTCATCCAGTCCCCCAACTGATACTCTCAGGGCCATCTTAGGGATCATAGGGATCCTTAAATCTCCATCCTGTCTGTGGTGGTCCCCCCACCCCAAACTCTAAACCCCCCTACACACTTCCCATTCCTTCCCACTCTTTGCAGTACTGGGATAAAGCTCCCAGCAGGCTTGGATACAGGGCAGGGGAAGCACCCTCTTCCTATCTAGGCTGGATTATGCTCCCATGCTCTCCTACCCCCGGATTTTCTCCTCGACGTCTGTGCCCTAGCTACACTTCAGATCAAAGCAGGAGAAAGAATGTGCTGAGTGTTTTCCTCCCTTTACCTTTGCCCAGCCATCATCCCGAGAGCCCATATGTCCAGCAAGGGGAGGGAGAGAGAATTCTTTTTTATAGAATGAGTGGGGGTGGGGATGGGTAGGGATGTATCCAGTGTCAGCTGCAGCCCCACTTACGGGCCTCAGCATTTTCTCCTATTCCTTCTTACTGTCCTGTCTTCCACCTTGGAAAAGAGATTGGGAATAGCTCATAGGGAGGCGACAGAGAGGAAGAAGCAGTGATTTAAATTTTATTGGATAGACTTCATAAAATTCATTCCTCTACCCTGATCCTGGCATATAGCTTCAAAACTGCTGTGGTGAGTGTCCATCTCTTGGTGGGCTACTTGCCTTAACTCTCGGCCTGAATATCCATGAGATCTTTGCATGGTTTGTCCCCTCTGTGTCCCGCAGCAAAGCCAGTCCCTGGAACTAAAACTGCATTCTAATCTTGGGAAGGAAGAGTTTCTGCTCAGAACTGGAGAAAGTAGAATTTATGACTCGGGCCTCTATGCTGTCTTGGTCCCCTCAGCTCCCCCACATGCATTTACTCCTCTGCCTTGGGGCTGCAGTCTGCTGCTTAACCCTGTCCTCTCTCTGCCTCAACCTTACATCCAAGTACTAGGTCTGGGCTGTTCTCCCTGTGTTGCTGAGAGTGGTGCCTTTCTTCATAAAACCTTTGGGATTTGGATTTCCCCAGGAAGATGGAGAATAGAACACCCACTCTTATATCTAATCTTACCTCTCGACCCAAAACTTCCTCCCCACAAAAATGTCTTAACCTTCCTGAGATTTAAGCATTGCGCGTCACCCACTAACTGCCAGTTCTTCAACACTGAAGTGGGGCAGACAACTGGGCATACTTAAGGGGACATCTTTGTGTAAGAGATGTATGGAGCCAGGAGATAGCCACCTTCATATACTGCTCTGTGCAAAGAGGAATAAAACAGATTTCTTTTTCCAAACTGCCTTTGTGTGATGTTTCTTTTCCTCTTCCTCTCTTTTTGGCAGCTACTGCTATTCCTCTAGCCCCCGCCTCACTCCCCATCTTATATTTCTTCCCTGCTACCTCAGAGACTCCCCAGCAATCCCCCCCCATCCCTAATTTACGGGGCTGTTTGCCTCCTTGGCATCTCTCCGTCCCCTCGCCTGGAAATTGGCGCCAGGGGTGGGGTGGGGATGGTATTTTCTCAGTGGGAGTCCCAGGGAACTGAGTTCTTCCCCCACCACCCCCCAAAGCCAGCTGCCTGGGCTCCCGCCTCAGCCATTAGTAACCCGGAGACGCGCACCTGCGTGGGGGCTCTCCTCCGGCCCCTGCTCCCTTCCTGCACCTCCCACTCCTGCTCTGAAACGGCGCTGAGCGGGTTATTTATCGGAGCCAGTGCTGCTCCAGAAGGTCAGGACGGTGGTGTAAATAACCTCTTCTCGCCATTTCCCCGTCCCTCCAGAGCCTGCTCCCCTCCCCCTCCTCCACCTTTATTCGCACAAATGAATGTGGCTGGGCTGGCGCAGAGCCTGGCCCTGCATCTTAATGGGGCGGTGAGCTCACAAGATGGATTTAGCTGGGGGTTTTATGGTTGCCGCGGCGACGAGAGAATGCTTTGGTTTTCTTTCCCCCTTCTTCTGCAGGATTTTAAGGAGGAGGGAGTGTGGGGAGCCTCCTCTCCACTGCAGTTCGAAGGGTCTCCTTCTCAGTCAACTCTACTGCTCATAAAATGGGCCTGCAATTCTAGGATTAAGTAAGAGAGACCAAATTAGTATCTCAGATGGGAGAGGATGAGGGAAGGAAGGTAACAGGAATGGGGAGAACCTCTCTAGCATCAGGACATGAAACTCAGAGTCGTCCAGTCTTGCTTGCTATTCTATGAAAACCTGACAAATAAGCTCACCGACCACAGGGCACCTGTGCCCAGGATCTCCCTCAGCAGGTAGAAAAGAAAAATGCCTGGGTGTACCGCCTCTGTCTGCAGTCCTGCATCGAAACTTGGGGTGCAGGAGAGGTTGGATGAGGGCTGAGTACCTCTATTGTCTTTGCTTGTCTGAGCTGGGGAAAAGCAGTGCCCAGCTTTACCACCCTAATCTTCCTACTCATCACCCAGCATCGATGAGTGGCAGAAGGATAGTGTCCGTTCCAGAGCCGGGGGTTAGTGATCAGTGATGGTGTGGAGAGTGGAGATCTATTCAGTTCTCAAACTTGGAATTCTCAGCTTCGGTTTCCCCAGCCTGGCCTCGTTTGAACTTCTCCTGCCTTCTCTTTCCCCCTAGGAATGGAACTTTGGTGCCCTGTCCTACCCAGTCCTCTGGCCAGCAATTTTCTTTTGGGACTATGGGCAAACCCATCGCTAGCACTGACTGAAGCAGAGACTGGGGAGCAGGCTCTGGTTATCTCCCTCCCTTGGTCTCTTTCTGTCTGATTGTGAGCTTCTATCTTTCTGTTTGTGAGCTTTTCCCTCTTTCCCAGGGGACCCTGGGAGGCCCCTCCTCTCCTCTCCCCTCTTTCCTCCCCTTTGGCTGGGAAAGTGACTACAGCCTGAACAGTGCCAGACACCTGCCTGCCAGATGTGGCGATTCCCCATTCCCCACCAATGTCTATCCTTTCCCCACCCCACTGAGCTCAGGCAGAGGGAGCCCCCCCACAGGGTGATTTACTGCAGCAGTCTCTCTTCCTCAAGTGCCCCCTCAGGCTGCTCTCCCTCCCCCTGGTGCCCAGGCCTCCTCTTTTCCCACCATGTCCTGCAGTCGCCTTCCTGATACAGCCTCCTCCCACTCCCACTCCCACTCCAGGGTGCTGGGCTGTGTAAGCCCCAGCTCTGGGACTGGAGGAGGAACGCGTGGGGCAAGGGTGATTGGCCTCTGTTGCACCCATGGGAGAGTACATCAGCAACAGGGCTGAGGACTGTGGCAGCCAGCACTGATGTCATTCTCACTAGGGAAGGAAGGGAGGTGACAGGGGAGGAGGAGGTGAATGGGGAGGCAACCAGCACTCCAAGACTGTCTGCAGAGGAGAAAAGAGGTCTCCGAGAACTTCCTAGGCAGGCGAGAGAGACCAGAATTGCGGCTGCCTGGTGGACATGGCATCTTTGTTTCTCTGTCGAGATCTCCAGACCTTGTCTCTGGATCTGTATCTCAATATGACTCAGTAGATTCCCCTCAGCTCCTCCCGTCACACCGACCCCATACACATACTTAGAGGGAACCTAAGTCCTTACCCCCCTCTTTTTAGTGTTTGCTCTTCTGTCTTTTCTTGATCAATCTCTTCCCTCCCATTTCACTGCTCCTCCCTTAGTCGTGCTTCTCTCTCTGCTCACCTCCTGGCCTCTCCCTGCCCCACTTCCATCCCATAGCATAGCTCATCCCAGACCTCCCGCCAAAGCAGGGACTCAGAGCCCCTTTTTTCCTTCCTATTCCTCCTTGCAACCAGACTACCGAAGGTCCCCCCTTGGCCAGAACAGGGTTCTGGGGTGGGACTGAGGTAAGGGGATGGCTGGGCTGAAGAGTAGCAGAGATAGGACAGGTGGAAAGGTCAAAAAAGTAGGGGAGGGGGAGGAGGGGGACAAGAAGATGGAAAAAGAAACATAATGAGAGAGAAAAGGTGATCATTGAGAGACAAAGAGGCAGAGGCTGAGAGTTAGTAGAAAGTGAGAATAACAAACCAGGACAGTGAGAGAAAGAAAGCAAGGCTGAGCAGAGGGAAAGAATGGAGAGATGGAGGCAGGAAAGTCACAGCAAGAGAAGGCCACTAGGGAGGGGCCGGGCAAGGGGCAGGCTGGCTCTCCTGGGCTCCCTCATGGTGAAGGGTCATAAATCCTGTGTGTATTTATGCGCATGTGCACACGGCACACGTGTGTAGGGGTGTGTAGGGATCTGCGGTGGGGATACAGTGATTCCCACAATACTATTTTCCCATTTCTTTCAGCCGACTCTTTCCTTGAGGCACCCCATACAAACCCCCTATCTCCTGGTATTCCTGATGCTCCAGGGGCCACTCTGAAGGTATTTCCACATCTCAGGAATCCTGGCTTTCTCACTTGGAATGCAGGCCTGCTGGAATGTCCAGGATCTGTAGAATCCAGAGGCCTTGTCTCCTCACTGCCCACCCCCCATGCCTGCCCACCAGCTGCTCCTGTCCATCTTCTCCTCCCACTCTCCTTGTATCTCCTCCACACTGACCCCTCCCCCAGCCCTGACCCCCAGCCCGCCTGGGGCCTGGGTCAGAGGGGAAACAAAGACAGGATTTATCACCAGTATTGAGAAGCAGCCAGAGACCAGAGCTGCCGGCAATGGCTGACCTCCCTGGGATGGGAGGGAGCACCAGGCTGGATACTGGGAGGCTGGAAGCCTGGGTTCTAGTGGCTCCTACTCGCAACACCCAATTTTCCCACTCCAGCCTTGCTCTCTCCCTTGTCTCCAAAGACTTAGAAAACAGAGAAGAGGATGACCCTGAGGTGATGGAAGAGATGAGATTGATGTCTTAGGGTTATTCTCTTATGGATACCTAGGAGGACTCAGAAACCAGGGCAATCAGGCACCAATTATTTCCAGGACCAAGAAGGAGTTCAGGTCTAATACTGCAACAGATGAGATGCAGAGGGTTTTCCCTCTAATATAGAGAGGGACTTCTCAAGAACAGGCCCTGACTGACAGTAGGGAGGGAAATAGGGGTGTTTATGGGTCCTGAAATATGGGAGACACAGTCTCACCTGAAAGCAAAGAAATGAATTTGCCAAGGGTTAATCCTAGCTTCAGGCCCTCTGAGACAGCCTTCCTCCCTGAGATCCCCAACTCCCTCCCCAGAGGTATAAGGAGCAGTTGGACCCTGCCTTTACAGTAAATAGGCTATTGGCCTGAAATTGTCTCTACTCAGCAGACAGGGTGTGTGCTTCAGGAGAGGGAACGGTATGATCCAGGAGTTTCCGAGAAACCAGATTGTATATCTTTCAGTGGACAGCTCCCGCAGCGTCCCTAGCTGCCCGTGGAGGCCCACCACCAGCCCCTCCAGAATCTCACTGTGTCAGGGGCCTTCATAAACCCAACTCAGAAGCTCTCGTGCCCCTTCCAGCCCCTGGCAACCAACATTCTGCCTCCTGCCTTCACCCTACTGTCCTGGGAGAAGGCTGCTAAAGTTAACTCCAAGTGAGAAGAAGGTGGAAGGAAGAGAAACTGAGGGAACTGGGAGTTTCCAATCTACCAGTCTCTCACCACAATCCCACCAACCCATTCCCACCTGGGTCTGGTGAAGGAAAATTTCTTGCACTCTTCTCTCCTGGAAACTGAAAACCATTCTCTCAATTTCTGATGGAAAGCCTGAAACTGTAAATTTAGTGGGAAGGGGTCAGGGATTGGGAGGAAGGATTGGGAGAGGACAAAAGAATTGGGGGGTGGGGTGGGCACACTGTGTAAGGAAGAAACAGGAAAAGGGAGAAGAGAGCATGTCTTTTTTCCTCACTCCCCCTTCCCCCAATTGAGGAGGCAGATTTACAGCCTTGGTTTGGGGAGGGGTGGGTGAGCATAAGGAAGACAGATCTGCAGTTCTGCCCTCTGAGTGTCTGGGTACTTAGCTTTAACTCCCCCATTAGCATCAATCCCCATCTTGCGGCCCATCCGTCTTCTGACATCAGCTCCTTCCCCTCTCTGTAGCCCAGGCTTTCTGACCCTAAGTGGCTCTTAAAGGGCCAGTCTAGACCCTTCTCTCCCTCTCATCCCCCCTCCAGGCAGCAGTCTGGTGTGTGTACAAATGTGCCCTGTAACCAGCCCCGCTAAGGCCATAGTGGATGCAGGGGATGGTGTGGGGGGATGGGAGAGCGGGTGACTCTTTCCCAGCTCTCTCTGTTCTACTTAGACCTCCCTTATATCATGGACCCTCACCTTTGTTCACAACCTACCGAAGCTCAGAGCAAGCCCTCTTATTGGACTGGGGGTCACAGACACATGGCTCCTGAACTGAGGGCTGGAGAAGGCATGTGGATCCACAGGCGATTCTTTCTCCCTCCCTCATTTCCTGGAGGCCCAGGGCAAGGGATGTCAAGAACTACTGGCTGTTTTTAATTCTCAGCCAGCAGTGGGGGTGGACAGGTTGGGGGCTGAGACTCCTAGGAGATGCCCTGAGCCCTACATTCCTAGCCTCCTTTCCCAGGGATCCAGGCTGTGGTCTGTGGGAGGCGGGGGATTTCAAATCTTCCTCTCCCTGTGAGGGAGGTGACAAGCCAGAGAAATCTGCCTCCTAATTTCCTGGCTTCTCTCCTCTATTTATCAGCAACTGAGCTTAAGGGGACAGAGGGGAAACAGGTTTCTCCCCATCTTCTACAAAAATGCTGTAACTGCACTCCAGGGGCTATAAGAATGCCGGGATGCTTGGAAAGTTCCTCCCCTATCTGCCTTCAATCCTTTCTGCTGCAAAGCTCTGCAGTCCTCTGGGGGGCTCTCCAGGATAGTCAAACTCCCTTCCTGATATCTGAAACCCATTCCACACCTCCCTCCTCTGGCTCAGGATGAGAGGGAATTGGTGGGTGGGGGCCCTGGGAAAGTGGCCATGTTAAATATAGGAGCCCCCATCTGCACCCCCCATGGCCCCTTATTTATCACCTTCCAGACCTCACTCTCAAAGAAGCATAAATATTCCTAATTCCTGAAGGCCAACAACCCTGGACTCATAAATTTAACTGGGGAGGTGGGCAAGGGGGAGGAGTGAGGTGTGTGGAATGGGGAGCCTACTGCAGCCTTGAGGAAGCGGAATGTCTCCTGTGGGAGGCGCCTAACTTGTCCCCATGCAGACACCAATGGATCTGCAGAGAGGAGTAGGAGTCCTTTCTCTCAATATTTCCTCTGGAGATTAGTCTTTTTTTCACTGCACCCTGCTCTCCCCCCAGACCCCCAAATCCCCCACCCTTAGGTCTGGTTCATTAGTTCTCTATCCTCCCTCCCTCTTTGCTTCGCTATTACCTTCCAGTTGTCCTTTCCTGCTTCTCGCTCTCATCTTTTTTTAATTAAAAAAAGGTTTTCCCCTGATACTAAGAATCAGTCCAACCTTTTACCTCTCTATTGTGCCTTTCTCTATGTCTTCGCTCCTCTCTTAAGCCTTAAGCCTTTCTCTTTTCAGAGCCGTTCGTTGTCTGAAAAGGAAATTCCCGTCTCTTATTCAGTCTGGATAGTGAGGTTTGAAAAGAAAAGTCCCTCTCAGTGCCCGGATCTTCCTGCTTTAGCCCATTTGCCCCCTCAAATGTGCCCTTTCCCTTCAGTCTCTCTTTTCTTTTCTTAGGACGCTCCTCCCCTTATCTCCGCAACCCTCTCTCTCCCTCAGCCTTTTCTTTCTGTCATCATTTTGCCCCCTCAGTTTCCCCCTTCACTCCAGTTCAGTATCCCCACTCCCTGTTCAGTCTCCTCTCCTCTCCCTGCTCGACCCCTACCGCACCCCTCAGACTCCCCCCCCCCCCCAGGTAGCCCTCCAGACCCCATCTTCCCTTCAGTTCCCACCACCACACCCCATTTTCCCCTCCCAGTGCACGAAGGGAGGAGGGGGCTTGAGGAACAGGTAGAGGAAGCACGATTCCTTGAGGGGAGGGAAAGAAAGAAGAGAAAAAGCAGGGGAGAGGGAGAGAGAAGCGGTGGCGAGGGGAGGGGCATCCTCATTCCCCAGCTGCGCCCCCTCCCCACCCCCTACCCCCGCAGCCACTGAGCCATAAATCAGGGCCAAGGCGGTTTAGCCAATGGTAGAGTGACTCGTAAATCGGTCTGTCAAGCTCAGCCAATGAGAGGCGGCGTTAAATCAAGTTCTGTCAGCGGTTGGCCAATGAAAGGCCCTGGGCTGACCATAAATCTGCCTGTAAGAGACAGCGAAAGAGAGAGAGTGTGCAAACGAGCAAGAGCAGCCGGGCGGGGGACTGGGGGCGGGGGGAGGGTGAGGGAGAGAACGAGCTTAGGAGGAGGAAAAAGGCGATAACAGAGGTACAAGAGATGAAGACAGCCTACAGGAGAGACGGACAGATGGGGAGAGACAAAGAGAAGCCGTGAGAGATAGCGTCAGAAAGTCAGCGATAGAGCTCGGCTCCTGCGGGAGACTGACAGAGATAAAGAGACCAAGCGAGACAGACACTGGCTCACACTCATGTGCATACAGGGCCCCCAAACGCACACGCACTTCCCCGAGGCACGCGTGAGCCACGCACTGTGCGGGACCTAGTGTATGGACACACGGGCCAGGCACTCTCAAGAGAGAGGAGGCTTGAAGAAAGCCTTGTTTTTCTTCTGTTCCTTTTCCTTCATTCTGCCCTTATTGAAATTAGGAGCCGGGTGGGGAGGGGGCGGTAGGGGGTGAGACAGGAAGGGGTTGCTTTCTTGCTAAGATCTGTCCTCTCTGCTCTCAGACTCCAGGGTGTCCCCCTCTGTCCCCTTGAGTCATTTTTTCCAGCGTCCCCTGAGAAATTTTTTTCCAGGGACTAATAATTGAAAAGTCCTTTCTGAGGTCTAACCTCAATCCCTGCTGCAGCTCCTTTCTATTTGACAAGACTTTTGAATTGCCTTCAAGGACTATGAAAAGTAAATCCTTTTATAGCCCTCCAGAGAGTTGTTGATTTTCAGATTCTTAGAAGGTCTGAGTAGGAAGGACTGTTAGGGATCATCTGGTCACTTGATTCTAGTTTTAGAAAGGCAGCTGTCCTGTAGTAGTTAGACTTGGCCCTCAAATGATGGTCATATAACTTAGTAGCCCTTTGACCTTTGACAAATTATTTAACCTATTTGTGCTTCAATTTTCTCATTTGTAAGGAAGAGATTGTAATAGATACTCATGGTAGTTCTGTGAGGATTACATGAAATAATGTATTTATAGGATTTAGAACTGCACTGGGCACATGGTAAAAGTTCACCCCACACCACACACCCCGTTTTATACAGATGATAAAACTTGAGGCCCAGAGCGGTCCAGAGATCTGCTCAAGTTCACAGAGCTAATTTAATTATCAGAGTCTTGACTAAAACCATCTCTACACTCCTAGGCTGATGTTCTTCATTGGTCCTTCAGTTCCCCTGCCTGGACCCCTGCCTCAGTAGCCCACCTTGACTCAGTTTAGGCTGCTATGATGTTTGTGGAAGAAGAACACCTAGAAGTGCATGTTCCAGGTTAGGAGTCAGGATTCCTGGGCCGTGGAAGTGTGTTGCATGTGAGGGTATTGATCTGTCCACTACAACTGTGGTTCTTTCTGCCTTTCTTTGAATCTCTCTAGGCTTCACTTGGTTCTCTCAAACCATGGATGTAGGGGTAGGGAGGGGACAGCATGCAGTCAGAGTGTTCATGTCAGCATGACTCTCATATTCCATCCTCAGTGCCATCACGGTGCCCACCCTGCTACTCCCCCCAGGCCCTGCCCCAAGTAGATAATATCTACCTCATGAACAACAAATGTCTCATTCTTCACTTTTCTTCCTAAGCTTTGGGGAAAAGAGAGAGTGCAGGTCCCTGGGTCTCCACTCTGGTCAGGAGTCTCTGGCTTCCCAGCTTCTGTGCTCAACTGGGAAGTCAGAAAGAAACACAGAGAACCAGCGTCACCTGGTGGCCACAGGTGCTTTAAGGATGTGTGTAAGCATGCACACAGTGACAGGATGTTGACAGTGCTGGAGGAAAGGAATGGTAAGTCTCCCCCTGGCCTGGCCCCCTAGCCCTCTTAACTAGAATCTCTGTTCTTCTGCTTTTATAAGCCAGGATAACAAGTGCAAGGGAAGTGAGGGCCTGGGACTCAGGCCCAATGAGTCCCCAATGAGGGAATTAGCCCCAATGAGTGGCCGCTGGAGCCTTTGTCTGCCTTTGCTTCAGCCAAGCTCAGTTCCGTTTCCACAGAGCAAGGAGTCCCCCCTCCATGACCATTCCCTTTGCGTAGGGAAGGGCCGAGGAGCTAGACTCACTGCAGTAGATATCAAAGCTGGATTATAAAACTTTTTTTTTCTTTTTTTTTTTTTTGAGACAGGGTCTCACTCTGTTGCCCGGGCTAGATTGCAGTGGTGTCATCATAGCTCACTGCAACCCCAAACTCCTAGGTTTAAGTGATCCTCCTGCCTCAGCCTCCCAAGTTGCTGGGACTACAGGTGCGCCACCACACCCAGCTGATTTTTCTATTTTTTGTAGAGATGGGGTCTCGCTCTTGCTTAGGCTGTATAAAACTTTTTTGAGCTGAATAAATCTGTTTGTAGAGATGGGGGATCCTGGCAGCAGTGGTTAGGGGCAGGGGCCATTTCTGGGAATTTAAATAAAAAGGTTAATCTTCTTAAACCACTTCATATGTTTTATAACCTGGAAACCTCTTAGCTGAAGGCTATGTCCCAGGCCAACTGCTTCCTACCCCTGCTCTGACCTAGGTCCCCCCAAATCTTCAGCTATTAGGTTCCAGCCCCAAACAAACCCTGACTTATTTCCTTTTCCCCAGAGACCACACCTGAGCATTAAAAGCATAAAATTCATTTATTAATAATCAATAATACTCCTTAGGCAGCCTAGGGCTGAAATATTGATTAAGGGACAAAGACACTTGTTTTGGGGGGTAGGGAGAGGTTGTCTGTGAAAATGCCCACAGGTCTTACTTTCACCTGTTCTTATATCAGCTGGCCACTTTGATTCTGCAGGAAACAGTTCTGGGTTCTGGTGACTGGCGATGCAGTTCTAACGAAGCCTACGGAAACTCTGGGGCCCTCGTTTTATGAGGGAGCCATATGCTTGGCGGAACTGGCGGTTCATGGCTGCATAGAGCACAGGGTTGATGCATCCGTTGAGCCAGGTGAGGTTGGCAGCAAGCATGTGGACAACCCGGGGAGCCTGGACCCTGGCATCCAGGATGTTGAGTAGCAAGAAGGGGATGTAGCTCAGGGCAAAGCAGAGGAACACAGCAAAACACATCCGAGTAACCTTCCCAAACTCTGATGAAGATTCCTGAGCTCTTCGGGCTCCTTTAGTGGGCCCGGCTTTGTCAGATGCTTCTGGAGGGCTTTTCTCTGCCATCTGCTGAGCTACTTTGCTGTTGCTCTGGTCTCCCACTTCTGATGAGTCCCCTTCCAGGGTTTGGGTGGTGGCAGCACTGACTGGCTCAGATGAAGTCCCCTCACTGGGCCCTCCTGATGCTATCCTGCTGTCCAACTCCTGGAAACGACCAGGCGTGGCCTCATCTGTCCCAGCCACATGGTTGGAACGGACGCTTGCCTGTTGCAGCTTGTATTGGTCCAGCGCCTGTGCTGCTCGTTTCACCTGGCGGTGGATGAGGCAATAGAAGATGCCAACACTGCTGAGCCCAAGCACAAAGTAGATGCCCATGAGGATGGTGGTGTAAGGCCGGCCTCGGATGCGGTCAAAGCTGCAGGTGCAGACTACAGGTACCAAGATATAGATAGGCCAGAGGGGGGCAAAGCTGGCTATACCCACAACCCAGGTGCCCACCAGTGCCAGCACTATGCCCTTTGCACTGAAAACTTGGGGAAAGAGCTTAGGGTGAGCAATGAGGAGGTAACGTCCCAGTGCAATGAGGCAGAGGGTGAGGATGGAGACAGAATTGGAAGTAAAAAGAAGGAGTCCAAATACCCTGCAGAAGGTGGCACCAGTGCGCCAGTGCAGGTGGAGGTAGGTGTCCACAGAGAAGGGCTGGAGAAGGGTGCAGTAGAGCAGATCGGCCAGTGTGAGGTTGGCAATGAGCAGGTTGAATCGGGTACGGAGCTTGGGCTGGATGGCCAAGGCCAGTAGGGTGAGCACATTGCCCACAGTGCCTGTCACAGCCACCACCACGCCCCAGCTAACTGCAACATAACGGTAGCCTAGTACAGACTCATGGTAGCAGGAGAAGTTGGTGTCAGAGGTGTTCCACATGATGGAGGCTAAAGAGGCAGGAGGTAGAAGAGGAAGAGAGAATCAGAACCTGGCCATCAACTTAGCTCTCTTGAATAGCTCTGGGCCTCTGGACATCTGAACTGCTTCTGGAGCTCACCTTAATTCTCTATCCTTCTGAGCCATTCCTAGGCCTCTTCATCTCAAAACCCTGCACTCTCTCCTTAGGCTTTTTTTTTTTTTAATTATTTTTTATTTTTTTTGAGACAGAGTCTGGCTCTGTTGCCGGGGCCAGAGTGCCATGGCGTCAGCCTAGCTCATAGCAACCTCAAACTCCTGGGCTCGAGCAATCCTTCTGCCTCAGCCTCCCGAGTAGCGGGGACTACAGGCATGTGCCGCCATGCCCAGCTAATTTTTTTTTACATATTTTTAGTTGTCCAGACAATTTCTTTCTATTTTTAGTAGAGACGGGGTTTCACTCTTGCTCAGGCTGGTCTTGAACTCCTGACCTTGAGCAATCCTCCCGCCTCGGCCTCCCAGAGTGCTAGGATTACAGGCGTGAGCTACCGCTCCCGGCCCTCAGTCTCTTTTTAGTTTTCCCATTCCCAAAGATTCTCCCAAGTTCTTATCTAAATATCTCTTAGTTTCTATCATCTCCAAACCCCAGGCCTCTTCAACATCCGCCCAGATGTTCTTAGTAAACCCAGTGCCCCGCAACCTTTCTAATTCCTTGGCTTTCCCCAAAGATCTCTCTCTGTTTCAGGATACCGCTAAATTTCCCTCTGCTCCTCTCCACTGTACACACATATAGGCTTCAGTTTTTTTGTTTACCACCTGGTAGATGAGGAGACTGAAAAGGTAAAAGTATACCCATCACAAAAGTACTTACCTGAGTTTCCCAGCCTCCAATTTTCTTTCCAGTGGAAGAAGTTCAGTTCAGCAAAGAGCAGTCCTTTCTGGTGGACAGTCAGGCTTTAAGCAGGAGGTATCCTGCTCTCATGTATCCTATTATAGTAGACTGAAAGAATAAGAAACTCCCCAGTTACCCAACCTCAGCCACTTCCTTCCCTACCTCCGGTCCTACGCATTTTCCTTTGGCTAGTGAAATCTAGGCTTTTCTGTTGAAATTCCTCTGCTACTTACCCCAGAGTCGTTTCACTCTTTCCTTTCTCCCTCCTGAGACCCAAACTGTTTCCTTCCCCTCTTTGCATAGCAGAACACTTATAAGATCATTGCCAAGAATTGTTGGGACATAGAGACAGAGCATCAGAACATCTGGGCCACTTCTCAAGGGGCCAAAAGATAAGACTAGGTTTCAGAGCAACTTTAGGCACCCCAGAAGCCTTGGGTTTATTTTGGATGAACACTGCCTTTCTTCTTTTCAGGGCTTGGAGAGACAAGCCACAAGGACAGATATTATTTCCCTCCTCATTTATAATAAGGAAACTGAGGTTCAGAGAGGGGAGGTGATTTGCTCAAGGTCACACAGCTAGTAAGTGGCAGAGCTGGGATTCAAACCCAGTCTAGCTGTTCCTACATGGTTCAAATCAGAGGGTTCCATGTGACACCCTAGCATGTCTGAGAAAAGAAGTCTGATGAAGAAAGGTGGAAAATGAGGCATACGGGTTTCTGGCTTCATTCCCCATAGGGGTTCAGGCTCTTGTTCCTTCCTTCCTTCCTTCCTTCCTTCATTCATCCATTCACTCAACAAATCTGTATTGAGTGCCTACTATGCAGCAGACTCTGAGTAAGACACTGGAGATACAAGAAGGTCTGATAAATAGTCTATAGGGGAGACAGATACATATATATATATATACAAATGCTTAATTGCTTCCCTAAAGCAGGGGTCAGTAAACTTTGGCCTATGGGTCGAATCTGGCCTACCCTCTGTTTTTGTATGGTCCATGACCCAAGAATGTTTTTTTTCCCATTTAAAAATGGTTATATAAGTATCTATGTGTATCCTCAATTTTGTCTCTTGGTTAACACAGTTTAAAATATTTACTATCGTGCTCTTTAAGAAAAAGCTTGCTGAGGCTTGCTTTAAAATACTGTATGTCACCAGCCTGAGCAAAAGGAAAACCTTGTCTCTACAAAAAATAGAAAAATTAGCTGGACGTAGTAGCACACACCTGTAGTCCCAGCTACTCCAGAGGTGGAGGCAGGAGGATCGCTTGAGCCCAGGAGTTTGAGGTTGAAGTGAGCTATGATAACGCCAATGCATTCTAGCCCAGGTGGCCAAGCAAGACTTTGTCTCAAAAACAAACACACAAACAAGCAAAACCCTGTATATCAGGGGCTTACAGAAAAGGAGCAAGTACTAAGGAGGAGGTCAGGAAAGGGTTCACAGAGAAATACCTGAGTTGAGTTTTGAATGATGAACCGGGAGATAAGTAGAAAGACATTCTAAACAAAACAAAACATGCATAGAGGCACAGAGGTTTAGGTAGAAGCCAACAAAGGGCGTGAAGTAGGGAGCAACAGAGAAGAGCCTGGAGAGGTGAGCAGATAGGATCGAGGAGGACCTTGTGTATCATGCTAGGAGATGGGGAGATTTGCACTCAGATAGCTGTGAGTAAGGAGTGAAGGCGTGCAGGCTGAAGTGAGTGAGACCAGTAAAGACACACAGTTCAGACAAGAGGTAGAAAGGCCTGTGCTGGGGCCAGGCCACCAGTGTAATAGCACAGGGCCCTGCACTTAGAAGGGTCTGGTGCTTGGTTTAATGCTCTTCAGTCACTCTCTTGGAATTCTTAATACTTTTTGAATAAGGGGCCCTGCTTTTTCATTTTGCACTGGGCCCTAAAAATTACGTATCCAGCCCTGGTTAGGGCAGTGGTTGTAGGAATGGAGAACAATGATCAGGATCCACAGGCCTTCAAGAGATCAAATAGGACTTATTTAGTGATTCTCTGGACGAAGTTAGGAAGAGGGAGGAACTGGAATGACTCCCTGTTTTCCAGATGGATGGTGGTGCTCTTAATCAATAAGACAGGGAATACGAGGGGAGAAGCAGACTTAGGGAAAGGGGTAAACAATGAATTCAGTTTTAAGCTAGCAGGTGTGAGGTACCTATGGGGCATGTTAGTATCCCAACCTCCCTAACCCCAATTTCTTCCAGCCCTTAGCTCCCTCCCAGCATGTGACCCAGCTCCTACTTTTCTCTACCCACTCTTCTATAGGCCACTCTTGCCCCTCATGCTTTTGGATCTCCGTTTTTGTTTTTTTTCTTTAAGCTAGATTAACCTGAAAAACAATAACAGCAACAACAATAAACTCCTTGTTGGGTTCCATTTCTGAACCCATAGTGAACCCTCACCCCCAACCTCACAGTTGACAAACCTAGGAGGCCCCTATCCCCCTGTTCTTCCTCTTTAACAGTTATCTTTCCACCTTGCCTCCTCCTTTCTTCTGCGAGACTGGGAAGTGGGTAGAGAGGGGGAACTGAGCAAAGAAGAAGCAAGAGTATCTCACATAGCTGCTGGGTTTTGGTCTGAGCTTTTCGGTTTCAGCTTCCTGCCACTCAGCAGGGCTAGAGAGAAGGGGTCACAGGATTTACCGACTGCTCTTGGGAGTGTATGGTTGAATTGAATTCCGAGTTTAATGAGGAAACCCCTCCCCCACGCACCATGTGCGAGGCAGCTGAGCAGTGTGCTCCTCTGTCCCATAGACCACTTAGGGGGCTAGATGGGAAGGTATTCTAGCGCATCTGTAAATAGCACAGTCCCAGTTCTTTAGTCTTGGATACATGAAGTCTCAATGAACCATTAAATGACTCAAACCTGCTCATTTTTGCAGATGGCGGCACTGAGATCCGGAGAGGGCAAAGACTGACCCAAGGTCACTATTCATATGGGGCCAACCAGAGCCTTGAGCTCAGACCCCCAGTCCCTGCCCACCGGACGCACAAATTCCTTTGTTTGAAACTGAGTCTAGACCCGTCTCCCTAGAATCGCGAGACACGGCACAGGAGCGGCTTAGCCCAGGGGAAACTCCTTTTCTGGGTCGTTGGCGCCGCCTGGTGGAGTTGCGGCAAATTTCCAACAGCCGCAACTGCAGTTCCAGACCTGGACTTGGAAATGATTCCCCTAGCTAGGCCAAGTTTACACGAGCTGGGCGGGAGTGGGGGTGGGTGGGATGGGGAGCCTCTGCTCGCTTTGCACGAGCCTCGTATCTTGCCTTCCCCCACCCTGTTTTCCCGTCCCCCTCCTCTTTCTCGCTCCCTTTTCTATGTGTGCCAGTCCCCCTAACCCTACAGATACATCTCCTGGCAAAGACAGAGTCTGAGTCTGTGGGGGCGGAGGGCAGAACGAATTCAGACTTTATTGTCAGGGAGAGGAAAAAGGGGAGGACGCGGGTAGGGGGCCGGGGTTGCTACATTGTCAAGCAGAAGGAGTTGATGGGAAGAGGAAGGCCAGTGGGGGCCAGTCCACTCCCGGGTCGGCGGCTGGAAGGCTGACGATACGGAAACCATGGGGCGGGGGGTGTCACGCCCCCACCCGAGTTGTGCAGTGGAGGTGTCTGGTGGGAGGGGACAGCCATGAGGTCTAGGAGCTGGGCTGGGGAGGCTACAGACTCGGCGAATCCTGCGAAAAGGGGAGGGGAGGGGCGAGGCTTCTATTGCTTTTTGCTCACAGTTTTGCGGAAGGCGAGGCGGGGGTGGGCTTGGACTGGACACCCCTTGCCCCCCTCGGTACCCCTTGGGCGATGGGTGCTGGTGAAAAGAATGGAACCCAGACTGGGGAGGAAGAAGGCGAGGAAAAGGTCTATGGGGGCATCTCCTTGGTCCCACCCAAGTGCCAGAGATGCCCTCAAGTGCTGCCCCCTGCAATGGGCCCGGCTAGACCTGGGGCTGGGGCATGGTGCGGGGCGGGCACAGTGAGGTTGCAGGCGGTAAAACCAAAGTGCTTATGAGGGACCCAGGATCCCACCTGCTCCCCTCCCCCTGCGGAGGACGGGGGTGTTCACGGAAGCGCTTCAGTTTGGGGTAGGGGGCCGGAGTTCCAGAGTCCGCTTATTGCCAAGAAAATCCATTTCTGCCCCCTGGACCCCGACCATGGCTTGTGAACCCCGTTTTGTGCTAGGTTTGGGGGGGAAAGGATGGATGGACATGGCTTTTAGGGGGTGTCTCCAAGGGGGCTCGGGGGTGAGACGGCCCCCCCTTTTCTAGGGGAGAGGGAAAGGCAGGGGGCGGGGTTCCCTGAGATCTGGGGTGTTCCCCCCCTTCTGAAGCCCCCCTCCCCCGCTACCCCTCCCCTTTCCTGGAACCCCGAACCTCGGGGTGTGGGGGGGAAGGAGAGATCATTCAGGGAGTGCCAGGAGGAGGGGCGGGCTGGGAGCCCGGAGGCCTGGGTCCCGGCTGGAGGTGGGGAGTTGAATGGGAGGGATTGGGGTGGAGGTCAGTAGGGGGAGAAGAGGATGGGTCCGTGCGCAGTTCGGATGGGTCCGGGGGCCGGGTGGAGCAGGGGGTGGGTGATCGGCGGTCCCTGGAGAAGAGGTGCGGCTGGAGCTGGGCGCAGGGACAGCGGGGAGCCTGCAGCCGCTGCCATCACCGCAGCCACCGCCAGGGGGCTGGGGAGCAGGCCACCCGCCAGGGACTTGGGCAGTTCCTTGGAGAAAGTCAGCGTGCCCTGAGAGGGGAGAGAGGTGGGGTAAGAGACAGAAGAGTCATCCTGCTGTCCGGCAAACTCCACCTCTCCCCGGGACAGGCCCGTGTCCCTCTCTGCTCCTCGCCCAGGTCCTCCCATTGCCGAATTCCCCAGCGTCCAGAACTCACCGCCAGCTCCCCGGCGCCCCTAGACTTCTTGTGACGGCTCAGTAGTGGGTTGGGCTTCCCGGCCACGCCGTCTCGGTGCCGCCGGCTGGAGATGTGCTGCGGGGCGAGTGGGCAGGGGTCTGTGAGCTCCGGAAAAAGAGCAACCGCGAGGGGGCACGGCCACAGCGCCGATAATGACGTTGAAAGCACCTGGCCTTGCCTCCTTTGGCGACCTGGGGGAAGACCCTGAAGAAGGACCCTTACCCAAGCTGTTGTTCTCCTTCCTCCCCTGAGTGGGGAAGGATCTGAGAAGGGCCTTAGACCCACCTGTTTCAGTTGGACCTCCGAGTTGACCTTGACATTGCAGATCTCACAGTGGAAAGTTCGGTCCTGGGCAGGAGCCTCTGGTTCCCCCGGGGTGGGAGGCCCCAGCCGAGGGTAAGCTTTGATGGGTCCCAGCCCACTTCGGGCCTCCAGAATTGTCTTGTGCTTAGTACCTGGAGCCCACAGAGGGCAAGAGGTAAGGGGTGGAGGAAGAAATTCTCCAGGCCTGCTAGGATTCAAACACCCACCTTCCCAGTTACAATGTCGGGGAGAGGGGGGAAGGAGGAGAGGGACAAGTGTGGGTTTTTTTCCAAGGCCCTTGAGACCCTCCCCAATACAAGGCAGATCAGAGGACAGTCATAGGTAAAGAATTAAGGTGGAGGGGGAGCTGAGGGCTAAGGAATTGGTGGGGGGTGACTGGGGAAGGAGATAGGCTGTTAGATCTTGCGGGGTCTACAGATATTGGAAGCCAGGGGCAGGGGGCCAGGGAGGGCTGAGGACAGGAGCGTGTGGGTGGGGGCAGGGGAGTCCATACCTTTGTTATGTGCCTCAAGCTGGGACAGGGAGTTCACAGCCACCTTGCACAGAGCACAGTAGAGCAGCCTCTTGGCTTTCTCCTCCTCTTCCTTGCTACCCCCAGGCAAGGCTGCTGGGGCTGGAGTTCCCCCTTCACCCTTGATTACACCCTGACCAGTCTCCGGAACACTGGGAGGGGATGGGGAGCCAGGCTGTTTCTCTGGGGATCCCGGGGCTGGACCCAGTCCATTCTCCATGGAAACTGTTGTTGGGGGAGAAACATGGGGGTCACCCTAGATGGCTGTTGGAGAAGACTCTTTGTGTGGAAGAGTCCCACCCCCATTTCCTGAAGGGCAAGGGCCCAGGAGTCCCCACCCTGTGACAACATGCATGTTCTCATGCCCTGGGCCAGAGCCAGATGTGGTCCAGCAGCCGCAGTCCGGGTGTGAGACTCCAGTGCCTGGCTCATTCCCTACAAGCTGGGAATAGCCAAGGGGTCTAGCCCCACCAGCCTACCTTCAGAGTGAAGCTGGCAGCCAGCCCACCTTGGGGGGAGGCATGAAACAAGGATTCACCCCTCAATGGCTTGCCAGCCAGTCTGGGCTTCCTGCCAGGACAGCCCCTTCCCAGAGTCCTGCCCAGCCCCCAGGAGGCACACCAAAGAGCCCTAGGAAGGGGCACAGGCAGGGTGAGGAAAGGTCTCTAGAGACAGACGCAGACAAGGCAAAAGGGAAATAGAAACAGCAGAACTAGAGAGGGAAGAAACAGGGATGCAGGTTGCTCTATAATTCATGGCTCGATTAAAGATGCACAGGCCCCAGGCCTCAGTGCTGGGTCTGGCCTCTGTACAGGGGAAACTCTAGTGCTCCCATTCTAGCTCCAGCAGCCGATCCAGTTTCCGGGTCATGGGGAGGCTGGCAGTGGGGGAGGGGTGCTTGTGGGAGGGGAACTCCTGACCCTTGCAGGTGTCTGTTTGCTTATCCATCCTATGATCCTTCCCCTCATTTCTTTTACTCATTTCTGACATTCTCCACCTCCATCCCAATCCAGACAGCAATCCACATCCCAGTCTGATCAGGACTTCATGGCTTATGAAAGCAGGGCAGGTATAGTTATCTTGTCCCGTATCCTCAGAGAGATACTGTAGGAACTAAATGAGGTAATATGTGTAAAGCACTCAAAACAATGCTATTCAAGAAATGTTAGCTATTACTATCATCATCATCATCATCGTTATCATCCTCATCATCATCGTTATCATCCTCCCAATTTTACAGAGATGTTAACAAACTAACCTAAGATGATCAGCCAAAGAAGCAGCCAGAGTACCATTAGAACTCAGCTCCCCTACCTGCCCACCTGCCCACTCACTTTGTCTGTGCATGCCTGAGGGTGTTTCTCTGTGTGCGTGCGCGCGTGCACGTGTGCACGTGTGTGCACATGGTGAGAATGGGGGCTGGGTTCCCAATCTGGTGGTTCACATGCTTGTTTCTCATTCTTCTTAGGCTGGGGCAGGAAGGACAGGCAAGGATAAAGAGGAAAATGTGGATGTTAGGTCTGTCTGGAGCTGGCCATGATTGACATCTGATGTGGTAATCCCAGGATCGGGGGGCTGATATCTTCCTGTCTTGATATTCCCTCTTTCCAGTTTCTTGGCTGGAAGTATGGTTGAAGATGGCCACCAGCCATGAGGGAGAAAGAATCTCAGAGTTGCTTTTCGTAAACCTGGAAAAGACCTCAAAGATCTTAAAGTCTCACTCTCCTATTTCCCAGAAAAAAAAAAACAAAACACAACAAAAAAAACTCTGGTCCAGAGAGGTCAGAAGATCTACCCAAGATCATCCAGGGAGTTGCCTGGGTTTCCTAGACTCTGTCTTCCCTGAGGGGAGCCCCAGTAGGGCAGGCACTCAGGTAGCCTGATTCCCTCCCCTGTCCCTCTCCCTGAGAAGACGAGGCCTCTCTCTAGATTTGATGGTTCCCTTTTTCTTGGGGAGGTTTGCCAGGTGGCCTCACCCTAGCCCCTCTCTGAGTCACTGGGTGATGGGGAGGAAAGACAGTGGGGACTCTGTACAGAGGAGCTGTGGCGGGGGTAGGGGTGACAGGATGGAAACTTCACGTCACTGTGCTTGGCTCCAGGACTCACCTTGGGTGGGGGTAGGGGTGGGGACTGAGGAAGAGAGATGGAAGCAGAGGAGAGTTCTGGGAAATGGGGAGAGGACAGAGAAGACAGAGATGAGTTGAAGAATGTGGGGGATTCAGACACACCTGGACGGGGTGCTACTCCATCCCCATTTGGGGGGGTGCTGCCTGGGGGAGCTGGGTCTCCAGGTTCCCGGACACTAGGCTCTCTGCCTCGGGTCTTGGCGGCCTCGATGCCTTTGACTCGCCGGGCATGACGATTACCCTTGTAGTGTGCCTCGGCCTGGCTCTTTGGGGATGGAAGAAGAAAACGGAATCTGAGATCACCTTTCATCTGACTGATTTCCCCACAGAGCTCCTTCAGGCCCTGGAGTGGTCTCAGCAAGCTGCAGTGAATCTTTCCCTACACCAGAGAGATGTAAAGCTCCATGCCAATACGTTCTGGTTATTCCTGGGGCTCAGACTAGCTTCTCAGCTTGAGTCTCTGGGAACCTAGATCCCCACCTAGCCCAGACTCCACCCCCCACCACACCCAGGGCCTGGCTGCTGACTCAGGCCCCCACCTAGTCCTGGGGTGGAGGGAGGGGGACCCCGAACCTATGGAAGAATTCTAAACTGGGTAGGGCTTAGTAATACAGTCAGTCAGCGTCCCCTTAGATCCTAGGGACTCTTCTTAGTCCCCTGACCCCAGGATCCAGCCTTTGCTGCTTTCACCCTCAGGCTGGGAGTGCTAGTATCTCTATAGCCTGGGCTCTGGGCTCTATCCTGACTACTCCCTCCTGGGTCTCATTTTTCCTGAAGCCTCTGTGGATACCTTGGAGGACCCTGGCCTCAAGCCCAGCTCTGGGGACAGAGACAGCAGCAGAGACAGCTGTCGAAACAGAGCCACTTGATGGGGGAGGGAAAGAGAGGGCAAAAAGAAGGCAGGGCTGTCTCCTATTGGCTCCCCGCCTCCAGTCTTCCACCCTCCACCAGTGAAGGAGAGCGAGGGTTGGCGGAGAGGATGCCTGGGGTCCAAGCTAAAGGAGAGGCGTAATGCTGGGTTAGTGCTGGCTCTGCCTCCCCACCCGCGGCTCCACTCCCATGCACACCCTCTGCTAAGGACGTATGGTCCCGGAGGTACACGGTCACCTAGACAAGGGTAGAAATAAAAAATATGGATAGGCAAGAAAAGAAGATTGACAGCTCAGGGATAGAGTAGCATGGAGTGCGTGTGTACTGGTTAGAAAAATAGAACATGCTTGTATTTTCCCCTACTCAGCAGAATGAGGCTCTGCTGTTTTTCTCCAAAATCTCTCAGAGCTTGCACCCCACAAAGTCCCCTCTAGACTCACACAAAAGTCCCAGTGGAGCCTCAGAAGATTTCCAAGAGGAAATCTTGGAGGCCAGACATCTGGGTTCTGGGTTTTGGGTGGCTTCTCTCCATGAGAAAGTCCCATGGGAGGGGAGTGCAGGCCAGGCCTTGTGTGTGATTTGGAGGGAGGAGGGTAGAAATGGGGTGGAGAGAAGAGGAAGCCAGGAGGTCAGAGGCAAGTTGGTGGGCTGGCGGAGGAGTTTAGCAGAGGCCAATGAGGCTCTGTGGGGGAGCCAGTCACCTAACACAGTCCATTGCCCAAGGACCAGTGGAACAGAGGCCACACTCCCACTCAGACACTGATGGCTCCCTGTGTTCCAAGAAACTCTGAGCCAGGGATGCCCCAGTCCCAAGGGAGGGAGGGGTCAGTCTTAGACGACCAATCTACTTCATGTCAAAATACACAGCAACCTCTTTTCCCTTTCGAGTGCCTTCCCCATCAGCCCCTGCCGCTCCTGCAGTATCCCCATTCCATGCTCTTCCCCTAATATCCTCTTAATCCCAGCCCCTCTCCCAGAGCTCCCAGCCTTTTCCCTCTCTCAAGGTCCCCTGGCAGCCCCTGCCCCACCCATTAGGTGGATGAGCAGCTGGGCTTCTTACCTGAGAATTGAAGCGGATCTGACAGACATTACAGGAAATGATGGGCCGCTTGGTCTTCAGCAAGGGTCCCCCAAAAGTGTGGGAGAGCACAGCCTTCTGTACAGGGTCCATCTGTGGAGGCAGGCTGGGGTGAGCTGGGAACCCCAGCACAAGCTCATGTCTATCATCCCCCCACTGGCAGTATCTGGGTTAAACCAAGGTCCCCAGAGCCTCCTCCTGTCCCTCAATATGCCTGGGGGCTCTGAGCCTCAGTCCTGATTCTCTCCCAACCCAATCAATCTTCATAGCACTGGAAGGGACCTGATGGATCTACTGGCCCAATGTTCCCATTTTACAGAAAGTAGAAGTGGTTTGTCCAAGGTCACACCATGAGTTAACAGCAGAGCTGGAACTTGAACCTGGATCCCTGCTGTAGTCTATCATACCATGAAGATTCAACTCTGTTACGTTGACCTATCTCCTACAGCTAGGCCAATCTACTAGAGGCTTCTTGACATGAAATCTCAAAGCACCCCAGATCCTAGGGCCTTCAGCTAAAGCCTTTGAACCCTTTTGGCCCCCACTCTGGGCTAAGACTGTCTGCCAAGCCCAGCCTCTGGACCTAGGTGACAGATATTCCCAGCTTCCCATTTCTGGGCCCCAAGTTGCCCTAACACAGTCACTCTCTGTACCTCTTTAAGGCAGTAACTTCTAGAGAGAGTAAAAGAACTCAGGAGAGAGTAGGTGTCTCTAGGGAATAATGAGAAATAAGTGCAGGGACTTAACAGTTGGGCTGGCCTGAGGCAGCCTAGAGATCTTCTGAACCCTCTCTCCCTGATCAACAGGCCTTCTGGGGCAGGGCCGCAGGGCTGGGCGGGATTAGGAACCATTTCTGCCCCCACCCTGGGTCAGCAGATGTCTTTGCAGTCTCCTGCCAAGAGTTCACATAAGGAGGGGAAAAGATGGGAGTTTCTCTGAAGGCTTCTGCTATCAGGGGATGAAGCCAGGGAACCTAGTGGCATGAAAATTGCCTCCCTGAACAGTCTTTCTCCCTTCTGGCCTCTAGGCAGCTAGGGAGAGGAGAGACTGGAAGGCATCTGAGGCTGAAGATTTGGTGATGGCTGGGACCTTGCATAAGAATGGGACCAAATTAGGACAATAACCTTATTTTCCAAGTGGAGGGATCAAGAAAAAATAGTTGCTGGGGACTTGGGGGTCCCTAACTCCTCAGCTGAGCCCCTCTGGGAACCTAGGTCTTTGGGTTCTCAGTGAGCCACTGGTGAGAGATGGAACATGAAGCACAGGGTAAGTGGTGAGTCTGGAAAGCCCAGACATCTTGACTTTCCTTTGCCTCTCCCCAGTTGTCTCACTGGCTGGTTGGGGTTAATGTCAGCAAAGGGACTTTAACATCCCTGTGAAATGGAGGTGGCCTCATCACTGCCGTTTTCATAGTGCTGGAGGCAGGAGACATGACTGGGTTCAGATAACTGGTATGACAGACAAGTGTCAATTTTTCGGCCAATGTTTGACTGGAAACCAGCCCTCCCTGGGGTTCAGTTTTTACCTCCCTGTCAGCTTTCTGGAAGCCCCAGTCACATCCAAGGAAAAGGCAAACAGGAGAAGAATGGGTGTGTCTATGTGTGTTAGGCAGGCTGTGATCAATCTGTGCATGGGTGGAGTGTGAATGAGTGTCATGTACTGTGTGTACATCATTTATGTATCAACAGTTCTGCGTTGGGGGCTTTGCCGACATCACGAATGGTCAGGTTGTGTAATCTTCAGCTGTGTGTTTATCTGTGTGAATGTATGATGTGTCTGGCAGAAAGAAAGACAGACCGAGTTGGAGACAGGTTTTAATCGGAAGGTGCTGTCAGCCCCCAGTCTCTAGGCCTCAGTCTTTCCTATTTAGAGACCCCCAACTCTTCCCTAGGGTCCTCCTAACCCCTGGGTTTCCTCACGTGCTGGGTGGGGAATGGGAATTCAGCCTAAACAGAAACCCAATCTGGGTCAGGAAACTTAAGTCGGATGAAAACCTTAGAGAGACAGGAGGAGTGGGATGGAAAGGGGAGAGCAGAGTCTCCTGGTTCTGCCCATGCCCCACCCCACCGCCCAGCCTGCTCTCCAGAGGGGCTGAGGACACAGAACTCTGAGGATGACTTGTGGACTGACCATCCCAGCATCCATCACCTGAGAATGGTCCTCGCCCTACCTGGGTCCTTCCTCCAGGGCAAGAACCTTAGCTTTTGCGCAGCCCCCTCCCCAGATTTAAGTCCATAAATGCCAGCTAAGAGTGGGGGTGGGGGATGGAGCAGAGGGCAGCAATGGAGTCAGGTGGGTCCTTGCCACCCTCTCCTCCAGGAACTGAGGAGGCACCAGGCTGAAGGTGAGGGCTCCTGGGCCCAATCCCTGCGCAGGTGGAACGTGAGCCACTGAAGTGCTGCTCCAGGCCAAGGTCAGGAGGCCCTGGTGACCTAGATGAGGGCTCCCTGGGGAGGGGCAGAGGCCAGCATCTCCCAGAACCCATCTACTCCAGAGCCCCTTCCTTGGGATGTTGGCCTAGTCACTGCCTGGAAAGGTCCATAAAACAGTCCCCTCCCACCTGCCCTCCAACAGCAGACATGAAGGGGAATCGCTCCCTGAAGCCGGGGCAAAATGAATCAGGAAGGGCAAGGGGGAGGCAAGGGTGGAAACCAGATCAGGAACGTGGAGGGGTATGATTATATTTCCTTCCATTGCCCTTTATCTGACAGAACTCATTGCTGCTTGTCTGACCACCCCAGTTCCCCACCCACCAAAATAAAGACGAAAAGGGAAAGGTTGTGGAATCTCAGGGGTGGGAAGACCTGAGGGACAGCAAGGATTGACATAGGAAAGAGAGGGAGCTAGGGGCTGTCTAAAGAGCAGGTGGAAGCTGGTGGGGGACAGATGCTGGGAAGAGGCCAAGACTGGAGAAGAGGGATCTGGTCAGTGTGGTAATTTGAGGGTAGGTGTAGGACCTGACGGGAAGTCTGAAGATTTGGGGACTCCAAGGATCTGGGAAGCAGAGGCTAGGGTATCCAGTACGGTGGCAATAGTCCAGGGGCACCAGCTGGGATCCAGAGATTGGTTAGGGCCGCGCCGGCGTGGGGGATGGGCTGGATAACCCGAGGACTAGGCGAAGGGAGAGGTAGCCAGCCCCGCAGGGGCGGGCGGGGATGGGGGGTGCGCTGCGGCAGCTGAGGGATCCAGGCAGAGAGGAGGGGCCGGGTGGCTTACCCTGCGAGACCCTGGGGGCCGCGGCTCCATGGCCCGGGGTGGCGGACCCGGGCGGGGGGGCCGAGCCTGGCCGGGCCGGGCGGGCCGGGGACGCGGCGCTCGTTGCCCGGGCGTCTCGGGGCTGTGCGGCCCGGCCGGCGGGGAGAAGGGGAGGTGGCGCCGGCCGAGTCCGGAGCCCGCCCCGGAGGCGGGGCCTAGGATGGGGGCGGGGACAGGGAGCTCGAGAGGAATGAAGGGGGGCTAGTGCAAAAGGGTAGAGGAGGGGATGTCCATATCCAGACACTGCTTCCAAGAAAGACCTTGTCCTGGCCAGGGGCCACTCGGTCCGGCAGGGTGGGCATTGACCTGATGACCTCTGTTGCCTCCACTGGGGATCCTTCTTGGATCCAGTGTGCCCACCAATCCTTCGCACGACCCTGTTTGTCTAGCTTCAACACTTCTCCTTTCTTCCAACCCTTGCGCCCTAACCTTCCTTCGCACCTCTGCCAAAATCTCTTCTCAGTTCCCAGACGAGTCTTCCCCAGCTCCCTCTGCAGATGACCCCTGTGCTGCTAGCTTTCCCACTAGGGATGGGAAACCGAGCCCAGGTACCCAGGGGTCAGGCACTCCTCTCTCAGCTACCCCTCCGAACTGTGGCCCAGGGCAGAAGCGATCTCAGACTGGGAACATCGTCCCTCACCTCTTCCCACCTCCTCCCCCGGCCCGCCACCTGCCGGAGAGCCAGGCTCTCTAACAGCCTATACTTTGTGCACTTGCTGCCCTCTGCTGGTTGAGTGGGGGGAGCACTGGGGGACCGGCGGCAGGAGGGCCAAGGAGCCCACTCCGGTGACACCTCATCCTCTCTAGACAGGTCCTGGGATTCCCACTCTCCTATGTCTAGGTCTCAAGCCCTCCCACTCAACCTAGGTCAGAGAGATTAGCGAAGCAGGGGACTGGATCTAAAGAGAGGCTGGCTTTGGGAAACAGTGAGGGACGTCCAAGGGCAGAGGAAAACAGTGAGTGGGAGGAGAATGAGGGGAGACAGTGATGCCAGGATGGGTCTAAGGGGTAGGAACTGCCCAAGTAGGAGAGAGAGCTGGAAGCACCAGTTCACCGGGAAGGACTCTGTCATGAATAATAATACCACCAGTATCACTAATGTCGATTGAGCCCTTGGAATGTGCCAGCTTCTGTACTGAGCTCTTTGCATGGATTATCTAATTTAATCTTCACAACCACTATTTGAAGTAAGTACTATTATTATCTTCATTTTATAGATGAGGGAACTGAGGTTTAGAGAGGTTAAATAATTTGCCCAAGGTCATAAGCTAGTAAGTGGCTGAACTGGGATTTGAATTTAAACCTGGGCAGCCTGACTCCAAAGCCGTGTACTTAACAGCTGCAGGGTACTTCCGAAGGCCTGTCTGCAGCTTTTCTGCAGTACTCATTCCCCTGCAGAATCTGACACTGTTGATGCAGCCCGCCACACTCTCTCCTTTGGCTTCTCCAACTCTATAGGTACATATTTCCCTCTCCACCCGCTCCAGAGGCTCCTCCATTTTCTTTGCTGGAGCCTCCTCCCGTTCCCACTGCCTAATTTCACTTATTCCCCAAGGCCAAGGATGGCCTGGACCATCCTACCTTTTTCTCTTTGCTCCTCCCTTAAATAAAAATAATAGCAATAACCATAATAATAACATAGAAATCATAGCAACTAACACTGATCGAGCACTCAGTTTGTGTTGGGCATTATGATTATGTAATATGATTCTCACAACCTTGTGAGTTGACATTATTCCTATCCCAATTTACAGCTGGTAAAGGTGAGGTTCAGAATAGTTACATAACTTGCCTAAGGTCACACAGCCAGTACTTTGGAACACCAATTCGAATCCTGCCAGCCAGATGCCAGAGTTGGTGCAGTTCAACACCATATTGCACTCTTCAAGCTTATCCATGCTAATGGTTTTAAATACCTATGCTAGAGGCAGAGGAGCTATGAACTCTGCAGGAGTCAGAAACCCTGGGTTATCCACATCAATCAACTAAGGAGCTTTGTGACCTTGGACAAGTCACTTGACCTCTCTGGGTCTGTGTCTTCTCATCTATACAATGGGGACACTGATGGAGTTGCTAAGATCTGACGTTTAGCGTAAGTCAGGTATTTAGATGGGGGAAAGTATTCTCCCCACCTTATGCTCCAGTAACATCCAGTCAATTGCACTTTCTCAAATGTTCTTTTCCAGCCCTTGTTCATGCTATTTGCTTCAGTCTGGAATGTTCTCTAAGGCCACTTTTTAAATCTTACCAATAATTCTTCAAAGCCCAAATCATATATCTCGCCTGCTTCAGGTCAAATCCCTTTTTCCTCTGGTCTCTGTTTTCCTGCTTAACTCTAGTTGGTCCCTTAAGCACCACCACATCCAGCAAGTCTTTCTTGACATTCCCCTGGGCTCCCATGCAAGCTAAATGCTTCTGACACAGTTCTTCTCACACTACAGGGTAACTGTTATCTTTCCTACTAAACCGTGAGCTTCTCAAGGGCAGGGACTGAGTCCTGTGTCCCTGACACCAGGAACAGTGCCCAGTACATAGTAGGTACTCAAAAAAAATTTTTTTTGTTAAATTAAATCTTTGTTAGTGTCTTCATCAAAATATTTGTAACCTTCCCTCTGTTTTGCTGTGTACGTGTCTTTCTCCCCTGATATAAGGCTCTTCAAGATAGGACTGTCTCAAATTGTATCTAGAATGTCTCCATTGTATCTCAAACAGTGCCTTGCTTATAGTCAGTACTCAATTTTCTCATCTGTAAAATGAGGATAATAACAGCTACCCCATTAGGGTTTCTATAAAGGTTGAGATATGAAAAAACACTCTGTAAACTTCAAAGTGAAATGCAAATGTTTGTTTGGGTTGTTTGGGAGGAGTTTGGGGGGAGCAGCTGTGGCATAAAGAGAACTCTACTTAGAGTCAGATGCTATGGGTTCAAATCATACCTTAGGCACATGCTGTGTCAACTTATATAAAATACTAAACCCTTTGAGCCTTAGTTTCTGTCTTCCCATTTGTCTAACAGGAATAATAATGTCTACCTTGTTGGGTTGTTGTGAAGATTAAATGAGATTATATGTAGAAACATCTATTGCAGTGCCTGGTGCCATAGTCGATGCTCAATACAAGTTTTTGTGGCTGAATATGGTTTGGTGGTGGATTATTTGAGTTGAATAAGGCTGACTTCCCCCAAACCTTTAGCTCCATTCCATTCTCCAGGCCTCAAATTCCAGCTGTCTGTTGGACATTTTTGGCTCAACGTCCTACTGGTACACCAGCTCACCGTGTCCTAAAGTGAGTTCAGCACCCTCACCCCAGACCAGCTTCCTCCTTCAACCCCTGCCTCTGTCAATGGTGACTTCTTCCTCCCAATCACAGAGGCCTGAACCCTGGAGTCATCCTTGACTCATCCCTTCTCTTCTCCCCCACCCCCAAACGCCAGTTGGTCACTATGCCCTGTCCTGTCAATATTTCCTTAGAAACACCTCACCCATCCTCCCTTCCTCTCCACTCATACTACCACTGCCATTGGCCCAGTCTGACCCACGAGGCTTCCCCGCAGGCCTGCGTTGCTGGGACAGCCTTCTAACTGGCCACCCTCCTCCAGCTTCTGCTCCCTTCTATCCAGCTGCCCCACTCACCTTCTCAAATACTGCTCTTACCAGGCCACTCTCCTGCTCAAGGGTGGACAGTGGCTCCCTATTTCATATTGTGTTAAATCTAGACAACCTTGCCAGTCCTTCAAGTCTTACCCCATTGATCCTGTACACCTAGCTATGGGCTCCAGAGAGCTGGAACTTACAAACTGTCATGCTTTTCTTCCTGCTTGTTCCCTTCTGAATTCGGCGTCTATACCCCTCCCACCTCCCTGCAGTCACTACCACCAATTTAAGTCTCATTACTTCTGTAGATGGTCGGGTGACTCGCTGATGGACTAAATGAGATAATTCGTCTAAAATACTTAGCACAGTGTTTGGCTCATAGAAAGATCTCAGGAAATATTAGCTATTGCTATTGTTGTTAATAGTATACCAGATAGCCAACGACACTTGTAATTGACTAGAATTAAGGAAGATGGACTCATAAGAAGAGATAAGGAATTAGATATAGGAGGAGAAGAGGGCAGGGGGGAGTCTGAGGGAGAGAGGGGGTTGGAGTCACAAGAGGGTGGGGAAGGCAAGCAGGCTGCTACTCACCGTGTTGTAGTTGCTGAAGAGGCCCAGGGTAGGGGCTGGCTCGAGTGGGAAAGGCAGGATCTGCTTGAGGTCCAGCGGGGGCTGCATGATGGGGGGCTGCCGTAGCAGAGGGAGGGGACCTGCCCGGCTCAGGCTGCCTGAAGTGCAGAGAAAACATTCTGTGGGGTAGGAAGATTAAAGCTTGGGAATCCCACCCAAGCCTGTGTCAGTCCCACTCCCTAGCTGAGGCCCCCACGCTCAGAAGGGTGACCCCCAGTACATGCACACACTTCCCCTGCTGGCTCCAGAGTAATGGAGCATGGTGCCCTGTGGGGAGGGTGCAGACCCGTCCTTCCTTTCTGGGTGGTTTTCACTTCCTTCTTCTCCATCCTCCCTCCCCCGAGAACTTTAGGCACTTTATACACCCAGGAAGAGCTTAGACCTTTTCTGCAGGCTGCCTGCTGAACCAGCAGGACTCCTGAGCCCCAAGCCCCTGGCCACTCCCTTCTCCTTCTGGTTTTGCTTTCCGCCGGGGGATCCTAAAGCTTGGTATCACCCCAGGAAGAACAGAGTCAAGCGGGTGATTCATCCCATTGACCAGAGGGGAATATTAAGGCCTAGATTTGGAGGTAGGCTGCTGAATCTTTCAGGTTTCCTAGAGTTATGATTTTGTTCCAACCACAATTCTTAATTAACTGTTGACATCTCTGGGGGTAGGTAGTGGGTGGGGAGGTGGACTGCCTGGGCCATTCTCAGAGCCCCTTCTCCCAAGGCCTCTCATTCTTCCCCCATGCCCTTTTGTCTCACTGGGACTGCTCAGTTCCAGCTCTGCAGGAGGAACCTCAACCTGGCCTCTGGGAGGGGAATGCCTGGGTCTGACCCCAAGGGGAAATGAAAGTCCAGGCCAGCCTTTCAGCTACCCTCCCCTGAAACCTTCTCCTCCTCCCAGAGTCATGGGAGGAACTCTACCAGGCTCCGAAAGGGTAGCCCAAAGGCCCTCAGAAACCCTCTGGGCTTCCACTGGCCTAGCTTCCTTCTGTGACCCCCTCTGTCCACCAGTTGGGGAGCTCTGCCCACCCTCTACTGCTCTAGCAACCCCCTGCCAGCAACGAGGTTTCCCAGGAACAAAGGCAAACCGGGGAGGCTGCATGCTTGGCCCTGTCCTCCCTTGACCTTACTAGGGCAGAGGGTCCCCAGGAGCCTTTCCTGTTCCCTCCACAGAGACCACCCCTTTTCATACCTTCTGTTTCTGGTGCCTGCTGCCCCCAGGCAGTGGCCTGGCCCTGGCCCCCCAGGGGCCCGGGCCTGACAGCGTCCCCTTCCCTTGGTTCTGCCCTCTGCCCCCTCCCTTGCCCGCCCCCTCCCCCCAGCCCAGTCAGTAGAATCAGCCAATCAGAATCCTGGAAAAGTGGGGCAGAGGGGAGGGCGGGGGAGCAGGGATTAGGGGAATCTGAGGCGAGAGGGAGGGGGTGGGGAGGGCTCAGGCACAGCTGGGGGCAGGGAGCTGGTCCAGAAAAGTCTGGAGGGGTCTGTCTCTTCCATCCAGTGCCAGGGCTGGGTGGCCAGGGTGCCTGAGACAGAGAGGGGTCAAGGTTGCTGGGGGCTCGGGCTTCCGAATTCTAAGGGCTAAAGGACAGGGTAAGATGCTTGGCTTTGGCCCCTGAGCAGCTAAGGGTCTGTATGCCTTGTTTCCATTCCCTCACCTGTCATCTTCAAGATCGGGATGGGCTGTGGAGAGGAAAGACAGAGAGAGAGAGACAGACAGACAGACAGACAGGCAGACAAAAGTGAGTGAGAGAGAATGGGAAAGAGTGGCAGAAGGAGGAATAGGTGACTGAGGAAAAGGACAGAGACAGTGAAAGGGAAAAGGATAGAGAACAATGGAGAGATAGAAGAGAGTGAAATAAGATATAAAAACAGAGAGGCACAGCAGCAAAGCTGGACACAGAGCTAGAGCCCAGGGGTAGAAAGACCAAAAGACAGAGACCAGAGAAAGACGGAAGAGAGGGACAGACTGAGGGCGCAGCTCGACCATCTCCCCTTCCTGGTCTGTCCCCTCATGGCCTCTCCCTTCTGCGCCCCACACTCCCTCACCGCCTGGCACCCGCGGCCAGGGCAGCCTTAACGAGCCCTGACCAGCATCAGGAATGGTGAGAGAAACCTGAGCGCTCCCAGAGTCCCCAGCACCCAGCACCCACCCCCTGCAGCTGGTTTGGGCTGGCACTTGCCCTGTGGCAGAGACAGCAGCTTGGCTCCTAGACCCTTTCCTTGGCTCTAGACTCTCTAGGCTCCCACCCTTCGAACCTATCTTAGAGGAGCCAGCAGAGTTCCAGAAAAAAACCATAGAAAAATTTATTGAGGAGCCACTATATGCCAGGTAATTAATTCTAAGTATTATCACATTTAATCTCTGAAGCAGCTCAATCTATGAGGTGGCTGTGATCCTACAAAATAGCTGATATTTTTTTCCATTTGACATATGAGGAAACGGAGACTCAGAGACGTTAAAAAACTTGGCCAATGTCACACAGCCTGTAAGTATCAGGGCTGAGATTTAAATCAAGATCTGTCGCACTCTATAGCAAATTCTTTCTCTGCTACATCACTCCCAAAGGGCTGGAATTTAACTCTGAAGCAGAGATCTGAGAACACGCTTTCATCGTGTTCAAGGAGAGGTAGGGGAGAGCAAGTTCCATGCAGTTCCTGGGGTTGGAGTCCTCATTTTTCCTCCAGAGGAGGGATAGAGGAAGACAGGTAGCAGCTACTCAGTTCCCTATGGCCAGCAACTCATCTTTTCCACTGATGTGAGCCCTGGGTGAGTTGGGGGTGGGGTGGGGGAGAAGGGGGAGAGAGGGGTGAGATGAGGTTAGGGCAGGAGGGAAGCAGGGTGTACAACCGGAGACTCATTGTCTCCTTCCCAGATTCCTGGGTCCACTCCACTCCGAGATCTGAGGTGGGGAGAGGGGCAGATGGCAGCTTATGGGTTGGATGGGCAGAAACAGAACTCTTGGAGTCGAGTCGCCCAGGCCTCAGGCCCATGCTTCTCTTTTTCTGAGAATAACAAAAGTTGCCACTTTTTGAGTATTTAGTATATGCCAGGCACTTTACATACACAATCTCCCAGTGGATGGCTCTACCACTCACTAGCTGGCTGACGGGCCGGTTTCTCTGACTCTTTCAGTCTCATTTCTCACCTGTTAAATGAAAACAGCAGTACCTGCCTCAGAGTTGTTGAGAGGATTGGACAAAGCCATGTAAAGTGCTGGCATGTCACAATGAGAACTCAACGAATGTTTGCTGAATAAATGAATCCTCATCTTATAGGTGATGACAATGGGCTCAGAGAGGGGGAGTTACTTGGCCATGCTCACAGAGCTCCAGGGATTTGAACCTGTTTGTCTGGCTCCAGAGAAAGGGCTTTCAAGCACTACACTTTTCTGAGTAGATTGCAAAAGGGAGGGAGGAAAGGAGGGAATACAGGAAGAACTAGGGAAGCAGGAACTGAGGTAAGAAATCCAGGGCTTTTGACATTTGGCTAGGTGATGTCTTCAGGCAGGTCTGGAGGAAGAGGCAGAGAGCAAATTGGAGTATGTGTGTGCATGTATGCGTGCGTGTGCGTGTGCATGTGTGTGTGTGTGTGTGTGTGTGTGTGTGTGGCACCCATGTTGGGCAGGGTAGGGAGGAGCTGGGGCCTGGCTGGGGCAGGCCACTCCACAGGGAAGCTCATTAGAGTAATTACCTCCCGCAGATAGAGCCCCACCCAGTTCCTTGGGGAATTGCTAAATGCTTCAGTAAAGACAGCTCCCCACACATCTTAGAGAGGTGCATGCTCAGACCCTTGAGTGGATGTCCATCTGTCCACTTCCCCACCCCACTCGCCCTAGGCGCTTTGATCCTGCTTAGGTTTCCCCGTTAGCACTAACCCACAACCGAGCTACATCTGGCTCCCTCCATCCCTCTGAAGTCTGGTCTTTTCCTTTCTCTCTTCCTCAGAAACTGTGGCCAGGTGTGGAGCGGCAGCCCCTTGGCAATCATGGGTTTGGCTGGGGCCTCAAGCCCTGGTGGAAGAGAATGGGAGTGTCTGCTGTGAGCTGGCTCGGGGAGGGGCTGCACTGGGCTAGGAACAGGAGCCAGGAAAGGTGTTAGGGCAGGGCTGTCGGTTAGTGTTGGTCTGAAGACTGGGCCAGGATGAGATTAAGATCAGAGAGAGGCATTGGGGTTAGGGTTGCAAATTGTTAGGGCCTAAGGTGGTGAAAAGCACAAGGTCAGCACTGGGTTAAAATGGGAATTAGACTCTGGGACCAAGGGAGAACTTGGGATCTCATCTCTAATTCATCTTTTTTCCTTCAGGCCTTTTGGCCTCTCCTCCCTTCCCGGATATGCCTAAAATCAGAGGTGAGGGTGGGAGGAAAGCCTTGAACCCCTGGGCCTTATCTTCTTGACCAAGTCCCATGTATCTTCTTGACTAAGTCCCATGTATCTGTCCCCTTCTGCCTCGAGTTTCCCATCTTGGCAGGAGGCAGTCTGAGGGCTGGAAAGGCTTTGAAGTCAAAGATGAAAGAGACAAGGGGATGATTATGAACAACTACTCAAAACACCATCCCTTATACCCCGAGGGTGGATGTGGGTGGGGGCAGGGCCTAGAAGGAGGAGGTGACTGGGAAGGGAAGAGCAGGGAGACCCCTGGGAAATCTTTCCCAGCCTGACTGGAAGGGGCCTCCTCCAGTGGCTCCCCACCCTTACCGCACCAGGGACTCAGTTGGAAAGGATGGTACAGAAAGGCTCAGAACAGTGAACCTGGGGCCCAGACTAGAGATCTTCAGGGCAGGAAGATCTTAGGCCCCTCCGCGGGCACTGTGCACATAGATTCAGTGGACCTCAGCATTCAGAACTGAAAACCTTCGTGTGATCCCTGAGGGCGAGGCCTGAGCCCTGGCTGGCAGTTTCCTCCTTCTTCCTTCCTCAAAGAGGGCTAAGGTGTGTGGGCCCCACCAGACTTCCCGCCCCTCTGTGGGCTTGGTGCAAGGAGGGAGTTAATTACAGCGTCCTCCAGGGAGGGGAGGGTGGTGAGGGTCCAATTGGTGGCTGGGGTCCAATTTCAGAGAATCTGGACCCAGGCATTCTTCCTGGGGCTGGGGTCTTGGTTGGGTTCAAACAAGCAGGTCCCTGATATACTCTTCAAGGCCTGCTGACCAGGAAAGTGTGGCTCGTGCCGGCTTGTTCTGGGCAAGTATGATGCTGCCTCTGGGGCCTGTGCCCAGGGTGGAGGCAGGGTGCAGGGATCACACCGGTTGGAGGAATGTGGAGCCTGTGCTCTGGGGGCCTGAGTCCAATGTGTGTTGGTGGGGGTCACCCTGGGGTGAGGGTAGTACTCACAGAAGGGTGGGGAATATCTTCCCCGGTTAGAGATACTCTTGGAAGGAGCCAGGCAACCGATCATTCATGCCCTTGTTCACTCATTCATTTAATAGATGTGATGGAGTGCCAGGTGGAAGGGGGCGAGACAGAAAGTGGTGAGACTGAGGACACACAGGAGGAGAGGAGAGAGAGAGATGGAGGAAGGAGGGCAGAAGGAGAGAAAAACTGCTTGTGGGAAGTCAGTAGGGCTAGGGGGTGAAACGAAAGAAGGAAAAAAAGGAGGATAAATAGCAGAGGGGCTCTGGAGAGGGGTGAGGGCAGGAGCCCAGTCAAACCCTCGGGGCACCAGTATGGAGCCAGGTGTCCCTAGTTGGGGGCAGGGAGACCACAGGTGTCTGGGCCCGGTGGGGGGCTCCCACCATAAACAGGGCCCAGGAACCGGCCTAGCCAGGGTGGAGGGCAGAGGTCAGAGAGGGTGGACTATTGTGGAGGCAAGGTGGAGGGCAGGGGCCTGGAGCCGGAGCTGATGCAGAGTCCAGAGCACAGCTAGGCCCTCTCCTCCCCCACCCCTGGGGCTCCCTTCCCGATGTAGGTCATGAGGATGGGGTGGCTGTGGCTGATGGGCTGTCAGAGCCCAGCAGGAGTTCCCATCCCCCATCCTTACTCTCCCCATCACCCCTCCCTCTCCTGGTGCCCCCGGCCCTAGGCAGGGGTGGAAGGGAAAAAGGAAGACGGGAAGGAAGGGCCCAGGCAGCCAGAGCAGGCAGAGAGAGGGGCAGGTCCCAGCGTGTTGGGGCAGGATGGCTGCGGAGACAGGATCTGAGCCGCAGGAGCCCTGGGATGGACAGTTTCCCACCCCCTCTTCTCCCCAGCTCCCTTATCTCCAGCCCTCAGGTTCCCACCTCCCACCACACTCACCTCGAAGCTACACCCACCATCTTCTCCTTCCACCCCCCACTTCCTCCTTTCCCCCTTATCCTGGGCCCAGAAGGATGTCCGAGTGTCTAAGCTAAGGGTGGGGGAAGGCGCTGGGGGGGACGGGTCAGAATCTTTCCCCCAACTCCACCAGGCCAGGGCCAATCCCCTCCCCCAGCCTCTCGTAGACTGTCATATAATATTCATGAGCCTCATGAATACGCAATGTTCTAATTATGGGGCGGGGGTCTCACTCAGCTCTGGGTCCCCCTTTCCCACTCCCTGGATTACCCGGAGAAGCGGGAGCTTGGGGAAGAGGGGAAGAGGGGACCCCAGATGTGGAGCCAGATGAAGGGGGAGGGGGAACCGGTCGCTGACGGGCGGCTGCAGTCACCGCGGTGCTGGGAGGTTGGGGCGGGAGAGGGGTGGGTGACCCACAGAGAGGGACCCAGGAGCCTGGAGCCTGGAGTCGCAGAGACCACTCACCGAGGATCATGCTGGGGACCCAGGCGCCCGGGGTTCCGCGTCGCTCTGTCCCGGGGGCCGTTCTGGCCGGGCTGGGGGTACGGGGGGAGGAGTCGGGGGAGGAGCAGAGGCCGGCCGAGGCGGAGCGGGGGCGGGGCCCGCAGCAGGTGAAGACGCGAGGAGGGGGGACTCGGGCCGAGCCTCCGCGAGGGGGCGACCTGGCCTCCTCCCGCTTCCTCCGGCCCTTCTACTTGCAGCCCCTGGGTCTCCTGGGTTTTCTGTGTCACTGCAGCCAGGGTAGGGGGAACAAGGCATCTAGAAGACGGTGTGCGGAGATGGAGGAAACTGGAAACTAAGATGCCTGGGTTCCCAGGAAGAGCTGAATCTGAGGGTGGGAAGTCTGGTTGTAGACTGGTATGGGGCAGGGGAATGCCTAAGTGCTCTGCAGAGAAATGGAGCTTCGGTTGGGTTGGGTAGAACACCTGGGTCCCCTCCAGAGGGATGGGCTGGGGAGGGGGCGCGGGGGGACAGAGAATGTTTGGGTCCTGGTTTGTTTTTCTGGCTTTGGAGCAGGATGCCTGGGAACTGGGTCTCAGAGGTGAAATGGGAGGTTGAAGATGGATCCCACAGTGATGTCTGGCTGGAGTTCGAATGCCTGGGTCCTTAGGGAAGGTCTCAGGGAAGGGCTGCGATCAATGGATCTGAGGAGGTGGAAATAGAGAAGCCTGTAACGGAGATCATTAGGGCAAATGGCAGATGACAGAAGATCCAGAACTGAGGCATAACCTTGCAGAGATGACCCGGATTGGGGCGGGGTGGGGGTGGGGAGAATGTATCCAGGGCCTAAATCCAGGATATTACCCACTAAGGTGAGCTTCCCGTGAAGAGGACTGGCGGGGTGTTTGGTGAGGTGAAGGGGAGTGTAGGACAAAATGTATGAGGGGAAAATGTCTGGGGGAGAGGGAGTACAGGACACTTGGATGCATTCTTAAGGGACTCTAGCAGGAGGCTGGAGTCTGGGAGTCTGTGAGAGATGTCTGGGGAAGATGCAGCTGCCACAGCCTGGACCTGTCTGTACCTGCCTCAAGAGGGAGGGTGGCAGGCAGATTTCCCAGAAAGCCAGGCAGCCAGCTTCAGGCCAGCCCCAGCCAGAGGGAAAGGGGGTGTGACTGGGAATGAGAACATTTGGGATTTAGGGAGGGTGGAGGCAGAGGGGAAGAGGTCAGTGGAAGGGTGACAGGACTGAAATTTTTTTATTGTTTTGAGACAGAGTTTCACTCTGTTGCCCTGAGTAGAGTGCTGTGGCGTCAGCCTAGCTCACAGCAATCTCAAACTCCTGAGGTCAAGCGATCCTCCCGCCTCGGCCTCCCAGATTGCTAGGATTACAGGTGTGAGCCACTGCACCACCGCCAGGACTGAAATCTTAGAACAGTTTAGGAAGGGGAAGGGGACTGGCATTCCTTGGTCTGGAGGGAAATTGGGACTAGATGGCCAATTAACGTGCGGGAAGTTTGAGTTCCCCTTTCTGGGCCCCAGCAATCTCTTGTCCTCATCCCATTGAACTGATTTGAAAAAAAGATGTTTCTGTACCTGCCAAGATGCTCCAGCTAAAGGGCAAGAGAATGCTGGGGACACCGATGCCTTGGTTTTGTTCTGATCTAGTGGACCAGAGATCTCAGGGGGTTGTGGCTTTGCTACCCAAGTCTGGCCTTGGGGGAGGTTATGAGGTCTCTGGGTCCATCGGAGGATGTCCTCTTGCTCTGGATCTGCCCTGCCACCATACTGTTCAACCCCAGTATGACAAAGCCTGCTTCTCTTTAGATCCTGTCTCTCCTTTCCTCTGTCCACTTTTCTTCTCCTGGGTGGACTCCTTGACTAAACAAGGGTCATTTCGGGCACAGTTGATTGGTTATAGAGGCCCCTTTGCCCTCTGCCATTGTCCACCCTCCCACACTGCCCCCAGGGACTCTGGGCAAGGGAGGTCTCAGAAGAGGGTTGCTTAGCTTACCAAGGGGAGGCAGCTGGTTAGAGGGTGGGGTGACCTTGCAGGCAGCTGTGTGTGCGGGGGGGAAGGTGTGTGGGGTGAATTCATTATTGATGAGCCCTGCACCCCAGGCTACTAATGAGCCCAGGCCGGCTGCCCTAATTGATGTCAAGAAACTTGAGACCCCCAGATCAGCTTCCCGCCTGCCAGCTGCCTCTTCTGAGCCCCTCCCCCTCCATGCAACCCCAGCTGCTCTGTTCACTTCCTAAGGCCTCCTTCCCTCCTCCTTTCCATCTTCACCAACACAGACAAGGCTAGGGCTCAATGCCACTGTCATGAGAATGTTAAAAAAAAAAAAAAAGGATAAAGCTCAGGCCTTCTGGTCCCCCACCCTCATGTTCTCTGGACTACTCAAGTCTCAAGGTGGGACTTGCTCTCGAGGGTTGGGAGGTTTGGGAGAGGAAACTTAGACCAGAGTCTGAGAATTACAGCTCAGGGGAAGAGAGGCTTGTACTACATTACATCTGTGGCATTTCTGAGCCCAAGGAATTCTTTCCTTGCATTGCGCATCCCTGGCAGAGACCTTGTCACGCTCTCAAAACTATAGGCCCTACACGGAGCCACGCCCACGACACCAGCCTGATGCTCAGAGCCCACTTCCCCTCATTTACACCTCACAATAATGGAAGAAATTTCAGGTCTGGCCTCTGGAGTTTGGCTGCTGGCACCCCCATCCCTCTCCCAAGAGGGGGAACTCCTCTCGGCGTATCAGAAGTATGGGCTTTCCTTCCTTTAGAATTCCTGGTGTCTTGTTATGCCATGGCTGCCATCCTTAGAAATACCGGCTGGTTCTTCGCCTCATCGTGTCTCTGCCTCCCCATTAGTCCCTCTTCACTTACAGATTCTGCGAAGACATTCCTGAGGTATAGAATTCTAGGAAGTCACAGATTGGAGGGTGGTCCAGGCTTGGTCCTCAGGAGGGATAGATATTTTGAGGTGATACAGGTACTACTAGGCAGTTAGTAAGATTAGACCTGGCCGGTGCAGTGGCTCACGCCTGTAATCCTAGCACTCTGGGAGGCCAAAGCGGGCGGATAGTTTGAGCTCAGGAGTTCGAAACCAGCCTGAGCAAGAGCGAGACCCCGTCTCTACTAAAAATAGAAAGAAATTAATCGGACAACTAAAAATATATAGAAAAAATTAGCCGAGCATGGTGGCGCATGCCTGTAGTCCCAGCTACTCGGGAGGCTGAGACGGGGGGATCGCTTGAGCCCAGGAGTTTGAGGTTGATGTGAGCTAGGCTGACACCACGGTACTCTAGCCTGGGCAAAAGAGTGAGACTCTGTCTCAAAAAAAAAAAAAAAAAAAAAAGACTAGACCTGGTGACTGGGGAAGAGGGCGAGGTGGACCTCACACCCTGCCAGCCCCAAATTCCCATAAATTTGTGGCTATGCTGCCCTCTGGTGGCTGGATTCTGGTCTAGCCTGACGTGAACCTCTGCCTCCAACAACTCCATTCTTCTTCCTCTTGGGGCACGTTAGGGCCCTGAGGTTTGCATGATTTCTCTTCAAAGACCTGAACCCTACAGGCCTGTTGGTTAAGAATGAGGGCTTTCACAGACAGACAAGCTGAGCTTGATTCTGCTCTGCCACTCACCGTGTGACCTTGGGCAAGTTATATGACCTTTCTGGGCCTCAGTTTCTCTTTGTGTGAATGCGGTTAATAGTACCTACTTCACAGGATTGATATAAATTAAATGAGATAATTATGCAAAATATTTAACACCCCCCCCCACCCCTACTCCCACCAGCAAACAATAGCAATTTAAACAATACAAAAACCTAACCGGCTTTCTTCCAATTTAGTTCCATGGCTTTTTCCTCTCAACTCATTTCATTATTGTGATTTGGGGAAGCCCAGGGGAATTTCTGACCCATCGTCCTCCACCTTCAACTTGGACCTCCTCCTTTGTATTCTTCTCTAATTTTCAAACCCAAAGAGAAAGGATTCCTTTCTTTCCTCCCTCATTGGGAACCAGATCTGGCAGGGGCTGAGTGAGGTGCAGGGGAGTCAAGCCCTCCTTTCTTCCCTTCCATCATCACCTAAGGGAAGGGAACTCGGAAACTAGCTTCACAGTTCTTGGGGGTCACATTCCTGGCTCCCAGTGGAAAGAAGCTGTGAGAGAAACAGGCATCTTTTTTCCACCAAGCTGTCTAGTTCCAGGATGGGTTTGGAAAGAGTTAGGAGCTCACAGATTCTAATTCCAGTAAGTGGGGGCACTGGGTGAGGTTTATTGCACTTGCAACAGAGTTTAAATAAGTCCTGGGTGTCTGGAGCCAAGGTGAGGGAAGGGTTGGGCAGAGAGAAGAGGGGCAGCGTCAGTGCAGCTGGAAGGCAGAACCCGAATTCTGTAGGCCCAGGATTGGGCTCCCCTTTCTCTGGGGGACTGGGAGGGCCTGTGTCTGGCCAGGCTGAGGTTCCAGATCTGTTGCCATCATGGCCCCCTCAGGATCCTGGGCAATTCCTGACTTCTCCCAAGTCAGAGGTGGGTTGGGCCTCCAGGACCAGTCCAGAGCAGGCCCAAATATAGTCCTGGATCTGCCTGGATTAGGTTACCAATGTCTGAGTCTGGGTTCCAGATCAACCCCAGGCCCCAGGCTGGATCTGGCCCCATTTGCGTTCTGATTCTCCCTGGAGCTGGGTCCTGGGCCAGCGTCGATCCTTGTTTGGGATCTATCCTGAGCTGGTCTTGGGGCACCATCCATAGTTAGTGTTCCTTGTTTGCCCACCAGGGTGGGGGCTGTCCACAGCTGCCAGGTCTCATCCCCCAAGTTCTAGGTTCTTAGTTGGAGGCTTCCTTTGGATTTCTGGCAAGGCTGAGAACAGATTTTTGCAGGCTGGAGCTGGATAGGAAGTCCTTGTGGCATGTCTGGCCCAAGAACTGGGAATGGATTCCCCAGTTATGGTTCCAAGTTGTTTTCAAGAAACTCTCTCCAAAACACAAAGGCTGCAGGGAGGCTGGGGCCTCTGTTCCTGGATCTGAGTTCCCCCATCCATGAAGAGGGCATGTGTAAACAAGGGTCCTTCACAGTGCATGGGGGGAGGGATCTCCCAGCTTCTTGCCCCCGTGGCTCTGGCCCTTCAAGTATGTCTCTGGGCTGGGGAGAGGAACTTCTCCCTGGCCCTCAGCACCTTCAGGAAGTGCCCAGTCCCCTTACTTTCAGTAGACTGAGGGTGGGGGAACTGGGTCTTCTGGATTGGGAGTCCGGGATCGAGAAGACTCAGGCATCAGAGGTGGCTGGAGGCTTGAGCTGAGCTTTTTCCATGGCGGTGCCATATGGCAGAGAGCGTTTGAAGAATCCGAGCTGATGAAGGGGAAAGGAAAGAGAGTTTAGGTATTCTGGCTCCCATTTCTCCCGAGCTCTTATTCCAAAAGGGAATGAGGAGGATTCTAGTGCCTCCAACCTCTATATCCAGCAAAAGCGGCCTCCGTGTTCAGGCTAAGAATACCTATACTGGGTCCAATGCGCCCAGGAGGGCTAAAATTGGGTGTGGTTTTGTACGAGAGTATCTTTTACCAGTGCCTTAAAAATATCCCCAGTGAAGCCAGAAATGGCAAATAGGTTTGAACTCAAGTGCCAAAGCTGATTGCCTAGTAGTGGCTTCCTCTTGAGAAAGATTTTCATGCCACTTCTAGGATATGATCAGTTAGTGATGGCTGCCATGGATTTTTGGAGGAAACGACAGCATGAATGCCATGTATTTGCCATCTCTGGGTTACACTGATTTTGCAAATATAGACAAATTTATCTTGAGTCAAGAGGACTCTTTCTGAGCTAGGGGCTGCAGAATGAAGGGAGGGATCCTATAGGAAGGATCAGAATGGGATGCTTGTAGCCAGGACAGAGGTAGGGGCATATAGCTGGAGAATTGGTTGAGGGGTAGATACTTGGGACTGTGCCAGAACAAGGGCAGAGCCTGATGAGAGGGTGGCCAAGTCATAGGCAGGATGTGGCTGACCTTGTAGAGGATGTAGATGAGCAGACCCAGGAGCAGGAGGCCAAAGAGGATGGCTAGGATAATGATCCACAGTGGGACACCATGGCTGCCTTCTGCCTTGGTCCACTGCATGGCTGTCGCCACCTGGTGAGCAAGGTGGGTGAGATTACTGAGAACCCAGAAATTCTTCCTACCCTACACTTGGCCCCCACTTGTCATTGGATCTAGACCCACTTCCCTCCTTTTATTTTGAGCTAACAACATTCTGAACTTAAAAATTTTAGTTCCTAAAATATCCAATATTGTCTCTTATTTTTGGGCCTTCACATCTGCTATTCCCTCCCCACAGAATATTCCTTTCCTGAATGGTTAGACTGGTTAGATCCTATTTTTTCTTCAGGTCTCATCTTGAACATCACTTCTTCCAGGAAGCCTTTCCTGACCCAGCACGACTGGGTTCAGGTATTCCTATAATGTGTCTTCATAAATATCGTGGCACTTGTCACACTATGTTGTTATTGCCCACTAGACTGTGAACTCCAGGAACAAAGATATCATGTTGATCTTGCTTACTATTATATCCCTGACACCTGCACAGTGCCTGACATAGTAGATGCTCAATAAATAGTTGTTACACTAACAAGGCCAACTCCCACCCATATCCCAGTCCTAGTTCCAGCACTCTGAGCCCTGTCCTCCTTGGCCCAGACCTCTGGCCCTGGACTCACCTGAAGTTTCTTTTTGGGCAGCTGCCGAGGCAGGATTCTGTAGGGCATCTTCAGGGCTTCATACACAGCTTCACACTGCAGGCTAAATGGTTGGTGCTCCCTCTGTGGGTGAGGGAAAGTCGGTCAGGGCAGCCCCTTTTGGGATCTAGAGGAGATAGCGTTCTTTGTGGTCTGGCTCAGGTTGTGATCTTTCCCTATTTTGGACTCATCCCCTCTTGAGTCTCTCTTGATGTATTATATGAGATAATAAATGTGTAATTGAATAATCATAACTACATAATGTATAATTAGATGATTATATGTTTAATAGAAAACTTTTTTTTGAATGATTAATGTGGGTTAACATCCAGGGCAATTCCTGGCCCATAGCGTGCTCAATAAATGACTGCTCTTAGGCCGGGCGCGGTGGCTCATGCCTGTAATCCTAGCACTCTGGGAGGCCGAGGCGGGCGGATCGTTCTGAGCTCAGGAGTTCGAGACCAGCCTGAGCAAGAGCGAGACCCCGTCTCTACCAAAAATAGAAAGAAATTAATTGGACAGCTAAAAATATATATAGAAAAAATTAGCCAGGCATGGTGGCGCATGCCTGTAGTCCCAGCTACTCGGGAGGCTGAGACAGTGGGATCGCTCGAGCCCAGGAGTTTGAGGTTGCTGAGCTAGGCTGACGCCATGGCACTCGCCCCAGGCCAGAGAGTGAGACTCTGTCTCAAAAAAAAAAAAAAAAAAAAAAAAGACTGCTCTTTACTATTCCTACAAATGCTTGCCTCTGTGGATTCATTTTCCATCTGTCTTTCTATCATTCTTTGCGCACTGATCTCCCTTCAGCCCTCCCTCCTTCTGTGAATGGGCCAGGAAAGAGAAGCTGTTGCTCCCAGTGTGGCCACTAGGTGGAGCCAAGGACACACAGCCTGGTCAGACAAGGGTGAGGGAGGGGAGCTGGAGTGCCCGGGTCTCATTCACCAAAGGGGAAGTGGCTGGGGCAGTGGAGAAAGGGGAAGGTGAGTCTAGGTAGGCCCAGGGGTCAGGGCTGAGGTAAGGCTCCCTCACCTGCAGAAAGGTCTTGGCCCAGACTCGAAAATGTAGTTGGACACTTAGGCTCTCTTGTCGGTGCAGTGGCCCCAGCTCACAGCGCAGCCTGAAACACTCTGCCTCCGGGCATTTCTGGGAAGACAGCGGAGACTGGAACCTGGAGTTCTGCCCTTCTGGTGGCTCTGACAACCCAAACAGGTACTCAACGCTTGGGCCCAGACCTCATTCCCAGGATGACTTACCAGGATCTGAGGTCCTGAGGAGGAAGGGCTCTGGCCCGGAGCTTCCCGTCTTTGAAGGTGATGCAGGGAACCCTCGGGATCCAACTATAAGAGGGAGGAGACTGCTGCCATTTCTATCTCATTACAGCGTCCTAGTTGGCCTGCACCTGGGTTGCAATGCAGCTTCAAACTATTCTTTTATCTACCTCTTTATCGATCCAGCCAACTGTCCACCCACTTCCTACATGCAAGTAACTGAGCTCAGTAGTAAAATATGGACATGAATAAAACTTGGTTCTTGGAGTTTACATGAAAGAGACATATAAATAAATAATTAGGTCCTTGTTTCTGCCTTGGGGCCTTTGCACTGGCTCTCCCCTCCGTTTGGAATGCTCTTCCCCAGTGTTTGCAGGTAGCTCCACCCTTGTCTCTCAGGCCTCAGTTGAGCTGTTACCTCTTCAAGAGGATTTCCCTGATGACTCAGTGTCCCGTCTCCCCACAGCACATTAACACTGCACTTTCATTACTTTGCAATACCTGTTAATTTTTCTCTCTCTCTTTTTACTTTTTATTGTCTATCACCCTCCAGTAGAGTGTAAGCTTCTGGAATGTGGGGACTTTGTCAATTTTGTTTGGTGCAGTATTTCCTGAGCCTAACAGTGTTCAGTACAGGCACTCATTTAATTAAATGTTAATGAGTAAATGAACTATAAAACAGGTATTGGGGCCCAGAAGAACCAGTCTGAAGAAGGCTTCCCAGAGGAGGTGGCACAGAGCTGGGCTCTAGAGGTATGCCAGGAAATGAAGGAAGGATATTTCAGGCAGAAAGACAGAAACGCAGTGGATAAACGTCTTCCCTCCCAGGGCTCTGAGGTGTCAGTGGGCTTTCTGACCCTCTTCAAGTGGCCTCAGTCCTAGGCATATCCTCATTGCCTCTTCCAGGTCCCCAGCGACCTTCCCCAACCCCTCATCCTTGGTCCTCTGGGCCTGTTCCCCGCCTGCCAGCGTCCAGGCCCCTCACCTCCAGGCCCTGTGGGTTGAGCGAGTGACTGGCAGTGCAGTTGCTGAGTCCTGTAACCCTGGTCACATAGAGGAGCTGCTGACCTTCCAGAGCCAGGGGACAGCTGAGCTCCAGCATGCCCCGGCTAATGGAGCTAGGGCCCCGGTTGACGAGCTGAGGAGAGAAGAACACAATTATCAGGAGAAGGAAGGGGATGCTTCTGCCCCACCGAGACCCTAGATCACCATGGCCCCCCTGCACCCTGCTGCGGGGCTCCTGTCTCAGAAGTGAAGGAGGTAACCTATGGGTAGAGATGAAATCCTCTCTAATCAGTACCTGTGAAGGCACTTCCTTTCTAAGTCACTCAACTCTCTCCTCCGGCTGTTTCTCCCAGGACCCTGCCCATGCCTTTGCCTATCACTCACCCCTTCCTCCTCTTCTTCCTCTCAGTCCCTCGCTCTGGTCCTAGCCACCTGTCACTCATGCTAGCTCCTACTGTCCCATCATTCACTCCTGCCCTGCCCCGCCACTCCCTCTAGCCTGGACTCCTATCCCTCCTCACCTCATAGACGTGGTGGACAGCAGGACCCACGTCCCCCTCGTCCTGAGGCTGGTCTTGGAGATGCCAGTCACTCACCGGGAAGAGCACTGCCTCAGGCTTGGAGACACTAAGGAGGAGGGTGGTTTAGAGGAGCGTGGAAGGGACCTCATGTACATCCTTCCCTAGAAGTCTGTCTCCCCTCCCAGGAAAGGCCCCATTCTGCTCTGGCACTGACCCGTTAAGGGAGACCTGGGCCTGAGCCTCCACGGAGAGCTGGAAGTAAACCATGTCACTTTGCGAGTTGTTGAGATTCTTGCTGTGGGACGGAGGCGAGAATGAGGTGGTGCTGGAGCCCAGCCAGGAGAGCTGTGCCCAGCCCTGCCTTCTGCTCCCTGCTCAGCCCAGCCTGGCCACACCCGCTGCCCACCTGAGGATCTGGAAGTCAAACTGGATGGTTTTCTTAGTGTCCCGGAGATGAGGGACTGTGAACCGAAGGCCACCCCAGAGCTGGGGGACAGGGAGGGAGGAAAAAGGGGCTGTTAGATTGAGTGTTTCCCTCATTCCCATCCTGGCCCTCCTTCCCCATCCCTCAGCCATGCTCTCAGCTGGCTGCTCACTGCCCGCAGGTCCTCTCTCCCTCCAGCCCCCTCCCCTCTGACATCCCAAACTTACACTGGCTCCTGCCTTCATAGGGTTGCCCAGGTCGCACACTAGCAGGCGGCTCTGGTTCACAGCAAAGTAGTCACAGCTCAGGCTGGAGAAGTTCTGGAGGCGGGGTGGGTGCAGGTCAGCTTTTGGTGCCCTCTCCGGAGGGGTGTTCTCCCAACCCCCACTCGAGAGTTCCCTCTTACCCCTGGGTGTCTGACGAGTCCTGAGTACTCAGCCTCTGGAGGGGCTGTGACCCGAAGCTCAGCCTCATAGGCACCGCCCTCACCCACATTCTGGGCATGGAAAGTTAGGTTCAGGGAGTTCTTGTCACCCAGGTACACATGGTTCTGATCCCTGGAGAGGGCACACAGGGTAAGGGGCACTGGGGAATTCATCCTCAAACCAGGACAGTGGGCCATAATAAACAATAATAATACGGTAATAATAGACACCATTTACTGAGTTCCAACTCTATGGCAGGCAGTAGGCTAGGTGCTTTATGTACATTAGTGCATTTAATCCTTCCAAAAAGTCAGAGAAATAAATGCTATTATTCCTACTAAACAGATGAAGAAGTTGAAGCTCAGAAGAGTTCAGTAACTTCCCAAGGTCACACAGTTAATATGTCCCTCCTCTACTTTTCCAGATGCCAGGTGCATCTGGAACTGCCTGGCGTAATGTCAGACCCCACTTACCCAAACACTTCCAGCTGTAGGTCAGGCACACAGATGTTGTCTTCTCCACAGTCCAGCAAGATCTGAGCCTGGGGAGCAGGGCAGCCTTGAGACGGGGGGTTTAGACCCGTGCCTGGGCTGTAGGTTCTCCTTTCTCCAGGGTCCTACCTTCAGGTGTCCAGGCCCCTGTCCTCCCAGGCCCCTTCTCCCTCCCCTGTCCTCACCTTGTCCTCTATCCGGCTCTTGCTCTGGTAATGTAGCACTGGCCGGAGGCCATGGCTGTCCACAGGGGCTTGGGGGTCCAAGGAGAAGTTGAGAGCGATGTGAATTGGGGAGAGTTTGTCTCGGAATTCTGACTCATTCTGGGGCCGGGGGAGAGATTTCAGAGTTAGGAGACTCTGGGGACTTGATGGCCCTGCTCCTTAGCTGATTACATCTCCCTTTGTCCACTTAGGGCCCAATTATTGCTTCAGAGGCCTTGGCAGCCTGGTTCCCAGCCCCTTCGACTGAAGGGCCCCCTTTCTCAGCCGCCCCAGGAGACCCAAGCCCTTCGCTGTAATCTCCCAATCTCTTGCCCTAAATTCTCTGGCCCCCCTCCCTGGCCAGTCCACACCCCGCCCTCAGGGCCATACCCTGAGGTAGATCTTCATCTCTCTGCATTCCTCCCGAGCCCCATTCTGGATGAGCAGGGTCTGGGTCAGGGATGCCTGTCTGGAGGCCAGGAACAGCGCCCGCCGTACCCCTCCCTTCTGCTTCTGCCAGTCCAACTGAAGTTCCACCGTGAAGCCTGCAGCCAAGGACATATAAGGAGAATCTGCCTATTTTCATCTATTCAGAGAGAAGACAGGTGTGCAGGTCCCCAGTCCCTTCCTTCCCTGTCCCGGTGCCAGACAGATCCAGGCAGTCTGCCTCACCAATAGAGTCAGGGACGTGTTTTCCAGAAGCATTGAGGCAGAAGCTGAGGTTGATGCTGGAGAAAGACCAAGAATAAACCTGGTGAAGCCAACAGGAACAGGTATCCTATTCTCTACCTAGGATACTCCCGGACTAGGACACCCCCATTCCCCCTTCCTAAGGCGGACCTGGTACCCCTGCCCACCCCCAGGCACAGACTAAGGTATCCCAGGCTCAGATCTCTGCCATCTCCTAGGCCCCAGCTCACCAGGCCACAGGGTTCCCCTCCAGGCTGCAGCTGCGCTCCTCTGGGTTGAACATGGCGGGGAAGATAGTGAGGGAGGCACTGGCAGACACAATGGGGCGACCCCTGCCAAGAGTGGGTGTGGCATAAAGAGGATGAAGACTGTAACCTGTGCATGGGAACCTGATGCCCAAGCCCCAGGGTGCCAGTGTCCCCTGCACTGACTTTCCCAACTTCAGCCCTACTGAGGGACTCCCAGTTCTCAGCTGTCTCAGGCTGCCCCCTCAAACCCTTGGAGTTCGTACCTGTACACCACAGCCTTGTCCACACCAAAGGACCCCACAATCAGATCTGCAAGAAGTCAAAAAACCACCCCTTACAGCATGCCCCAAATCAGGATCCTTTCTTCCTAATCCCTTCTAGTTTCATTGCTCCAGGAGGCTGACATGAGAAGACAGTGCCGTCTGGTGGCATTATGCCAGAACTGCACCCAGGAGCTTAGGAAAGGTGCAGAAGAGGGGCTAGGGGTCAATGACCAGGGAATTCTAAGGCAAAAGGGGCCTCTGGCACAGCTTACCAGGGTATCCATTGCCGTCCAGGTCTCGGCCTCCACGAAGGGCAGAGCCAAAGAAGTCTGGGGTGTGGCTGGCTGCCCACAGCGGCCGCAGAACCTGGGAAGGCTTAGAGCCCAGCCCTCTTGGGCCCCCAGGGAATACAAACACTACTCCCTGCTGGGTCTCCCCTCCAAAGGGAGCCCCAATGGCCACATCTGCAAGACACAGAACACAAACCAGTCAGCAGGCCAGGAATCCAGGAGTGCAAATCTCTACCACCAGACCCCAAGACCTAGGATACTATTCTTTCCCATCTTTCAATCCCTGTGTTCTAATCCCTTCAAATCTTAAGACCCAGACATTGGGATCAAAGTCTACACCCCTCTCTGGGAAGTCATGTGGGTCTGGGTATCTTAGCTAACAGAGACCCACTCCCAAGCTCCCTCTGACTCAGGCCCCTGACTCGTCCTCAGCTCCCTGAGCCCATGGTGCTTACCATTGTAGCCATCCTGGTCCAGGTCCCCCAGGGGGGTCAAGGAGCTGCCAAATCGGCCAAATTCATCATGGCCAGTGAGGGTAAGGGTGGGCGTGGGTTCTATGCCGGACGGGTGCTGCAGGTAGACATAGACCCTGCCCACCTCCTGAGGCCGCCCATCAGCTGTCCGCTCCATGAGCAGGGGTGCCCCCACCAGCAAGTCATCCAGCCTGAGGGGGAGGGCAAACCCAGGTGTCCAGATACCCTGTCTTGCCACCCCTCCCCCAATCCTAGTGCTAGGAATCCCAGGCATCCTGGCTCCCAGGCTCCCTCCCACCAAGCCAGAAGACCTGAGGTCTGTGATCTTTAGCTCTCAGCTCTTGCCTTGCCCTTGAGCAAGGGACATGCAGCTATCGGTGAGAATCCAGAGGAAAAGCCCTGGAGAAACGCTCCTTGCATTTTCTGTCCCATTCACACTCTTCCCTCCTGGATCCGGGAGGGCGTCATGCTGCGCCCCTTCCCAGTGCTCACCCGTCCCCGTTGATGTCTGTGGCAGCCACGGCATAGCCAAAGTAGGAGGCCATCTGGGGAGGACAAAGGGGCAGCACTGGGTCAGGACAGAGGCGTCAACAAACAGGACCAGCAGGGGCTGCGAGGGGGAGTTCAGAGACTTCGGGGAGGCTGGGAACATGGGCGGGTGTGACTGGGTCAGGGCAGGGGTTGGTTGGCAGAGGGCCAAGCTGGGCTGTCCTTACCTGTTCCCCTGAGAAGTTGTACAGGGACCGGATGTCTGAGCCATTAAGGATGGTGACCTGGGGGATGAAGAGGTAGGCCCATTGGTCCTGGACTCCCAGACCACCCTGTGGTTGGAGGACTGATGGGTACAGGAAACCCCAGGGCAGGCATCCCTTGGAGACACAGACCTCGGGCCCGTAACTCCCTCCTGAGCTTTCCCTCACATTCCCTTGTCTATGCTAGGCAGCTCCCCCCACGCTTCACTGTTTTCCTCTGTATCACTTATTGACTACCGACAGATCTCGTGTATGTCTGTTCGTCGTCCATCTCTACCACTAGAACGCAGGATCAATGCGGGCAGGAGCCTGATGTAGCTAGCGCCCGGTGAGCAGCAGGCACGCAGTGATTATGGCTGAATGCACGCTGGGGCCTCAGACCCATCATGTTCAAAACCTGAGTCATCCTCATCCTTCAGTCCCCCAAACCACAAACACCCTTGTCTCCCCCTTAGCAACTGGCCCCACCAGGCCCCCAAGTCTCCTGAATCTTTGTTCGCTTCGCAACTTTAGCTGCTGTGACTCTGATGTGAGCCCTCTCCCAGGGCTGCTGGACAGCTGCCTCCACAGTGTCCCTGCCGCAGGTGCCCCTCTCCTGAAGGCACCCTGCCCCCCACCCACCGCAGCCAGACTGCTTGAGTGCCCTAGAGTGGATCTAGGACAGTTTCCTCTGTCTTGGAAATCCACAGTGGTTCCCTGGAGGCACTGCCCAAAGTCTCAACTTCTTGGCTGGTACCCAAAGCTCTAGAGAATCTGGCCTTAATCTATCTGTTTTTGCTCAACATTTTCTTTATTCTTCTCATCCTCAATGAGCCCAGAGTCTATTGAATTGGGCTGAAATTTTTTCCTTTTCTTCCATCTCTTTCATGTTCCTGCCTAGGATGCCCTCCTGCCTCATCTCCGCTGATCCTTCGTAGAACCTTCTCTGATCTGTCCTCTCCCTAGAAAGGAGGTTATTACTTCTCCTAAACTGCTGTAACACCTAATCCTCTCCTTGTCTTGTCCCTTCCTTTCCTTTCCCTCCCCTCCCTTCCCTTCTTTCTTTTCTTTTCTTTCCTTCTCTTTCTCTCTCTCTCTCTCTCTTTCTTTCAGACAGGGCCTTGTTCCATTGTCCAGGCTGGAGTGCAGTGGCGTGATCATAGCTCACTGCAGCCTTGAACTCCTGGGCTTTGGCGATCCTCTCACCTCAGCCTCCTGAGTAGCTGGGACTACCAGCATGTGCCACCATGCCTGGTTAATTTTTTTATTTTTTGTAGAGATGGTATCTTGCTATGTTGCCCAGGCTATTCTCAAACTCCTGGCCTCAAACAATCCTCCCACCTCAGCCTCCCAAACTGCTGGGATTATAGGCATAAGCCACTGCACCCAGCCTACTTTTCTGAAATTTATCAAAGTACAGAAACAATGCTGACTTCAGAATAAAACAGACCTGATTTTAAATCTGTATCCAGCTATTTACTAACTGGGTGATCTTAAGGAACTTACTTGGTTTCTTAGAACCTCAGTTTTCTCATATATAAAATATGAATGGTAACATCTACCCCACAGACTTGTTGTGAAGAATAGATAGTGCCCGATGCATTGAGGGGCTCCTGAATAGTGGCTCCACCTTAGGTTATAATTGTCTGTGTGTCTTATCTTACATACTTGATTAGAAGCATCTTATGAGATGGGGTATGTCTTATTCATCTTTTTAGCTTTTACCTTGCCTTAATAAATGTTGTTAATTGAATGAACTCCTATGGCCCTCTTACCTGTATCTTTTTTAAAGAACTTGTCATGGTCTAATAATAACATCTACCAATTGTACATTGCCTAACAATTCACTAAGTATTTTCACATGCATTTTCTCATTTCACCCTTAAAAGAGCCTTGTGAGGTCAGGACTATTATTATCCCATCACACAGAGAGGAACGAGGCTTAGAGGGGTGAAGCAGGAAGCAGGGCATGAATAAAGTACAGAATGCCGCAGCCAGAGTAAGTGCCAGAACTTGGACCCAGTTCTGACGTCAGAGTCTGTGTTCATATCCACTTTTCGAGCCCTCCCAAACTGTCGTGCATGGCTCTCTGTGTTTAGCCAGGGGAACAGAGGAAGTGAGAGGTCAGGCTGGGTCTTACATAGCCATAGGTGAGGTTCCCTTTGGGTACACCAGCAACAAAGTCTGCAAAAAGAAGAGAAAGTTGTGGGTTAAGGGTGGGGAAAGGGAAGCAGACAGGAATGGTGAGTGTCCAAGTTCATGGGCCCTCAGGTCCTGGGTCTCTGTCTGCCTCCCTTCCTGGGCACCAGCCTGGGGACACACTCACCTTCTGTGTCATCGCCACTGAATTCACCCACAGCCACAGAGTATCCTGGGGGAAAAGGCGAATAGATGTTACTGTGCCTGCTTTGGGGTCCCCTCTGTCCTGGCCTATCCCCCAATCCCTTCCCTACATTGCCTGGGCCTTCATAGTCACCACGCACATGACAAGTATGGCAGGGGGTTGGGGATGCCTGAGTGGGAGAGGGGAGGCAAGGGGGTGAGTGGGTATGGGAGCCCCTCTCTGCTTGCCTGCTTACCTAGGTAGCTGTCATCGTAGATGGAACTGGCCTGGCGAGTCTGCAGCTGCCCCGGAACCAGGTTGATCAGGTACTCAGGGTAATAGGATTCTGCAATCTGCTCCTGAGTGGCGGACAGGATCTGGCCTGGGGAAGAGGATGAGGAGGGGATGGATGGAGGGTGAGGTGGGAGAGGGGGCTCTGGGGGCTGACTGGGTATGATTTTCGAAGTCTGGTTGAAGGAAGGGAAGCATGTGAAGGGGGGTAGAACAGGATATGTAGGTCTCGAGAAAGGAAGAGGAGAACTGGGAGAGGGGCAAGAAGGCAGAGGAGAAAAGTATTGATGATTCCAGGCTGGGAGTAGGGATGGGAGGCTGTGTGCCAGAGAACTAAAGGATGGCAGAAGAAGGACTTACCTTGCCAGAAATAGCTCCCTGGCCCACCTAGGACCACACGGCCAGTCTGTGGATAAAACGAGGGGAGTCCAACATCTGGTTCTGATCCCTGTGTGTCCACCACCCACAGCCCCTTCCCTCACTGATCACCGTCTCACCTTGGTGAACTCGGCACTGAAGCCTCCTTGGCAGTAACCCTGTCCTGCTGCCCAGCTGAAATCTGTGAGGGGAAGGAGGTGAGAGAGGGAATCAGAGAAAGGGCCTCCCTGGACCAGACAGTGAGCATAAAGGCTAATGGCCCATGGGGGGCTTGGACAGTCAGCCCTGAGCATGTGAGACACTCACATGGAGAAGGCAGGTGTGGAGCACAGGCCCCCTCTTGCCCCTACCTGAACGGCAAGGTGCATATTCCAGAATTCGGGTGAAGTTATCTGTGGAGAGGTAGCAGGTGCCCACGGGGTCGCTCAGCGGCTCCTTCTCTGTGCGCCAGCTGTATAATGGAGCACATGCCTGGGAGGGCCCGGGAGGAGGGGGCTTCAGGTTTAGTCCAATAAGGCCCCTCTTCCCTCCCTCCGGGCCTGGCCTTACCTAACCACTACCCATCCCCTAGCCACCACGCCACGGAGTCCGCTGCTTCCTCACCAAGATGGAGGAGCCATGGGCTCGAACTGTCGCCCCGAACCACTGCAAGGACTTGTACTCCACAGGCTCCTCTCCCTCTGAGCTGGACAGTGAGGACTCCAGGAACCGAGAGCCTTGGGGAAATGAGAAGGGGGAGTCTTGCTGGGCCCTGGACGCTTGAGCTCTAGACCAACCCTCACTCTCAGCCTGGGGATGCCCACAAAACACTTCCAAGCCCTGAGCCCCCATGACTCACTGGCAGAGGAGAGTGGGGATTCTGCTTTGTGTAGCCTGACTCACCGCGCCATACACACGCACGTGCACGCGCACACACAAAACCTGGGTTTCTGGAGTTGCCCGCCCTTGTTTTCCGGCTTTCGCACCCAGCTGAGACAAGGATGTCCGCAGTGGGGTGGGGGCAGGAGGGCAGTGGGGAAGAGCGGCTATTTCCCAAGAGGGTAACCCTTTGACTGTACTTCTTTGTACCTGGGCTGTGTCTCTGACAGCATCTCGTCCCATCTCCTTTCTTGGCCTTTCTCTCCCTGCGCCTTTTTCCAAGCCCTCTATATGACAGCCTTTCTTATTCCTCTCTCATCTTCCAGGCTTTTAAAAAATTGGTCTGTTTCACGGTCCTTACCCCTCTCTACCTTTTCATGCTCTCCTCCTTTTGTCCTCTCACCCGAGTCTTTATCTCGGGAGACAGACTGCCCAGCTCAGATCCTTGCTCCGCCATTTACTAGCTGTGTGACCTTGGACAAGTTTCTTAACCTCTGTTTCCTCGCTTATAAAATGGGGATAATAATGCCTTGTACGGTTGTTGAAAGGATTAAGTGGGCGAATGTATGTCAAGTGCTCACAACACTTAAAGTGCCTAGCCCAGAGCAAGTGCTCTTTAAGCGATAGCTGTTGGTCTCTCTCTCCTCCATCCGTGTCTGCCTCTACTCCAGACCTTGAGCTCCTTGAGGGCAGTGGCTTAATCATCTTTCAATCCCTGCAGCACCAGCACGGTGCCTGCCACGCACGATCACTTAGTCAGTACTTAGTTAAAGGAACTGAATAGTCTGCTACTCTCCCTGTCTTTGTCTGTGTTATGGCCCTGGCCTCCCTGAGTTGTGGGTGATTCAGGGGAAATGAGAGCCACATGTTTCTGAATCACGCCCGCCCTCCTTGGGCTGGGCTGGACTGGGAACGAACGTGGAGTGAGTGCCATGGAGAGCCACAGTGCGAAGCTGGCGCTGGGAGGGCACTTGGCCACCATACAGGGCAGACTCCACCCCTTGCTCCAGGCCCCACCCAGGCCCGCCCCCAAGCTGCAGTCCCACCTCCCCCAGTCCCTCCCTGAATTTCATCGGCCTACCTTTGCTGTCAAATTCGATGGGGGTGCACTGTGTGGGGCTTGTGCCCCAGGGACAGAGGTAGACAGCACCACCCTGCAGCACTCCTGGCTGGCTGGTGTTAGCCTTGGGCGCTCCCACCAGCACGCTGACCCTGTGGAGGGGAAAGGAGTTCAGGGTGGCTGCTAGCTCTTCATCAGTCTCTGGAGGCAGGAAGGACCCAGGCCACTAGGCCAGGGCTGGCTAAGGGTGGGGTAGATGCCCCCTGGATTGTATTTATATCTCAGAAGATGCCACAGATGCCAGAGGCACAGGCTGGAGTCAGGCGGTCCCCATGTGCCGCTGTCACTAACATAACCCTCCCCTCCTCCCACCACTCTCTCTTCTCTCTTACCTTCCCCTGTTACTAAAGAGAGGAGGAACCAGAGTCAGTTCCTGGAAGGGGAAGAGGGCCCGAGAGCCTGGACCCCAGCTTCTCCATCTCCTCTATGTACCTGCCAGGATTAGATGTGCAGCCCCTGGAACTTCAGGGTCCTTTGGAGCCTCAGGGTCCTCTCACCTAGCCCATACCCTCTTGTTCAAGCTAAATCCCTTCCCTGGGCCAAGACCCAGGCATCCGGCTGCCCAGCTACTCAGCCTTGGGGCGTGTAGGAGGAAAATGTGAGTCTTGGAAATCAGGCAGCAGAGGTGGAGAGAGAAGCTGGAGGACGGTGAAAACAGACTGTTCCCCTGAGCCTGGGCCTGCCCTCACCCTGGGCCCTGGCCTGGACCTCCCTCTTCTGGCTGGGTCTCTGTCTCAGCCCTTGAAGCCCTCTCCCATATACCATCCCCAGCAGACTGAATTCAGAGCCTGATCTACTGTGGTCCTAGTTCAGGACACAGTGCCTCAGTTCCCCCTGAGATGAGGAGAAGGCTGTGTCTTTCGGGGGGTCCTATGTAACGAGGCGGTCATAGCTCAGGGCCTGGGCAATCTTCCTGCCTTCAGCTCTGCCTCTTCCCCCCCTGGGTTCCTTGCTTCCCAGGCTCCCTCCACACAGCTCTCAGCTCTCTCAGCTTTCCCCTCCAGGGTCTCCCACCAGGACTGCATCTGGCCGCCTGGGCAATTCGACCTGGCCCCTGGGCCAATGTCCCTGCCCGTTTTGGCCTCTGCTCTCCTGCTCTCCTCCTGTGGCACTGCTTCTCTGTCCCTCTGCCCCTGTGACTGCTTGTTCACTTGGTTTTGTTTTTTGGGTGTTCTCTCTCTCGCTCTTTATCTCAGATCTTAGGTTTCTTTATCTGTATAGGTTTCTGTCCCCTTTCAGCTTTCAACCCTCCCGATACCTACCCTTTCCCTGATACATGAATACCTTCCCCAGCCTTTCTTTCTTTCTTTTTTGTTTTTGGAGATAGGGTCTCACTTTGTTGCCCAGGCATGAGGGTAGTGGCGTGATGATAGCTCACTGCAACCTGCAACTCCTGAGCTCGAGTGATCCTCCTGCTTCAGCCTCTTGCGTAGCTGAGACTACAGGAGCATGCCACCATGCCTGGCTAATTTTTCTATTTTCTGTAGAGACAGGGTTTTGCTATGTTGCTCAGGTTGGTCTTGAACCCCTGACCTCAAGTGATCCTCCCGCCTTGGCCTCCCAAAGTGCTAGGATTACAGGCGTGAGCCACCGTGCCTGGCTGCCTCAGCCTTTCTTATTAGGAAAGAAAGCCCAAATGGGGGATTATGGTATAGGTCACAAAAGCTGGGGATGTCTTCCAAGAAGACCAGGTATATTGAGCTGGGGAGGAGTAGGGACCAGGAGGAATAGGGGATGGAAACAACAGAGAGAGAGCAGGACCAAGGGGAATGAAGCAGGGAAGGAGGAAGGATCTATGAGGGCCAGAAGATGAGAATGAAGGAAAGAGAAGCCAGGGTCCAGAGGAATAGGAGCGGGAGGCAGAAGAGGGAGAGTTCCTGAAGTTATGGGAGATGGGGAGGGGAGGTGCCAGTCTCGGTTACCCTGGGGACAGGAAATGTTTACTGCCTGTAGCTTCCTGTCTGTTTCCAACCTCTCACTTCTCCATTTGTCTCCCACCCCACATCCCCCAACCCCCTGCCAGGCCCCGCCCTCCTCACTTAGGCATTACATCCAGTTGAGGGGTGAGGTTGGTGATGGTGAGAGGTTGCTTTGCCCCAGGGCTGGTATACCACTATCTTAGCAGGAGCAGTGCCCAGAGAACTTGGTTACTGCCTTCGGGCTCCAGAAAGCAGAAAGGGCCACCAAACAGAACTAGGCCAGAGAAGCTGTGGTACAGGAAGCAGTGAAAGGAGCACTGGACCAGGAGCCAGGATTTCTGGTTCAGGTGTTAACTCAGTGTGGACCTGGGCAATGCCCTTTCCCTCTTTCTCTGGGTGAAAAAGTTATCTCAAAGTCTCCTGGCCTCCTCAGCACAGGGCTGAGGCCAAGGGGCCGTGTTCCCACTCCCAATTTCTCTAACGCCCTGCTCTTGGAGAGGAGCTGAGCCTGAAACTCCTAGGATGGCCTGAGGAAGTAGCTTGGAGTCTAGCAGGGTTGGAAGGTGAGAGAGGGCTTACAAAGCTTGTAAATCCACAGGCCCATGGGCCACGGCACATCCGTTCTAGATGTGTGAAAGTTTAGGATACCTGTGACGCAGGCAAGTGACACAGACACAGACCTGTTCCCCCGCCTGCCCCCCAACTACACATGCCTTATACCTGAAGATTCAGCAGGCCTTCAATTCCAGCAGCCCCAAGTTAATCTAATAAATGCTGCTCGCCCTACATGCCAAGTGAGGTGCCTGGTGTCAGGGATGGCGTGTAAGCTAGTTTGTCCTTATCCTCCCACTGCTCGTTCTTGCTTCCTAAATCCTGCAGCAGTTGGGCCCTCTCAGGGGTCCAAGAAGGTAACAATGGAGGGTCCTTGGGCTTTTTTCAATATTTCAGAAAGCCAAACAGAAATCATGCATTTATCAGATAAGGTGGGCCAGGCTAATTTATACCTAAAGTGTATTTGCTTTTGGCTGGAATTATATCAACCCATGTGGGAAACCTGGTTATCTCAGGCTGGTCAGAAACTCTGACTGACAGCTATAGATGTTTTTGGTTAATAAAAAATGAGAAAAGGAATTTATTATTCCTTACTAAATGCAATTTGGCAGGTAAGCTCTTCCAAAATAGAGTCCACAGGAAGAAATAATTGCTATAATTTATTTCAAAGCCTCAGAGCCCTGACATTCTAGAGTTGGTCCTTGGAGACAGACTTCTACAGCTGGAAGGCACCCTAGAGAGCATCCACTGGTTTTAAGACTTTATTGTAGATGCCTCGGGGTGCCACATGGAATAAGGGAAAAGTTCAAAAATGCTTATCTAGTCCCATGTTCTTATTTTACAGATGGGAAAGTAAGTCCCAGAGAAGTTAAGTAACATGTCCAAGGTCACTCAAAATCCCCCCCAGCATAAGAGCCAGAAGCCAGGAGTCCTGATTCCTAGGCCAGCATTCTGATCTACCCCATTGTCACTCTATCCCCTCCTTTCCTCTCCACTATCTCCCCCGCCAGGCTTCTGATTAACCAAGTCCCTGTTCAATACTCAGTTACTGTTTGACTCCCTTGGCCTGACAAGGTCGGGGGTGGAGAGCAGCGACTGATCAGGGCCCAGCCTTTGCAGGACAGGCCAGAGGAGGACACCTGGTTGTGGGTCCTCCAGTGTGTTCAAAAGGGATATGCCTGCTTGGCTGAGGAGGAAGAGCTGCCTCCATTACGGCAGCTGCAGAAGGGAATAAGGAGCTGAGCTGAGGCTGGTCCACCTTTCAAGCTTTCAAGTGTCCTGGGCCAATCACTTCCCCTCTTCAAGCTTTGGATTCTCTGCTCATAAAATGATGGGTTTCCTTTGAATGGTCCCTAAACTAACTTCTAGTTCTAAATTTCTATGACTCCTGAAGCCCCAGTTTTTATATATCCATAAACGGGGCAATAATGCTTCCTCTGCTTAACACAAGGATTTCTGCAGCAATCCAATGAAAAAATCGACAAGAAAGTGCTACAGACATGTGAGAGACTGTTGTCACTATCACTATGAAAAGCAAGTAAGAAACAGGGCTATACTGAAACAAAGAACTAGGTGGTCGCCAGGGAGGAGAGACCCAGAAACAGAAACAGCTACCCCACAAAAACCACACACCTCCCATGTATTGATCACCCTCTGTGGATCGAGTGCCTTTTATGTATATTTTCTCACTCAGTCCTCAGAACATCCCTATAAGTTAGATGTCTGATACTCATAGGAAGACCAGGCTCCAAGCATGTAAGCACCTCGCTCCAGGTCACAGGAAGAACTAGTGAGCAGTGGGGCCAGCACCTAGCTCTGCGTGTCTTAAACCTTTGCTCTTTCCTACCATGTAACCTCTTTGGTGCGCGCCCTGTCCTTTGATGCTGTTTCGGTGTTCTCTAAGAGGTGATGCAGGAAAGAACAAGAGCACTGGGGCCTTCCCTCTGTGGCAATAGCCCTAGGTGAGGGGCTGTTCATTCCATGTTGGGGGGAGGGGGTTGAAGGCCTGGCCGTGGTGGAAGGGAGGTCATTGGGGAGGCAGAATGTTCGGAGCACTATTCTAGGAGGGTATTGTAAAAAGAAAATGAGAGGGGAGGAATGCAAGCTGGACACCTGGGTTCTCTTGGGAGGGGAGATGAGCAGAAGGGGAGGGGAAGGAATGAGAAAGCTGGGTCCTGTTTTAGAAGAGGGCTTTAGGGACTGTAGGATCAGGCCAGGGGCCAGACAGACACCTAGGGGACCAGGAGTAAGCCCAGATGTTTTAGAGGAGTGCTTTAAAAGGGAAATAACACTCTTGTTTAGGGGAGGGGGGAGTAAGGGGAAGGTTAACTTCTAGACAACTAGATACCTTGATCTGGGGGAGGAGACCCCATCCCCTCCCTCCCTCCCTCCTCTCTATTCCATTAGGGTTATGGTAAGAAGTTTGAGGGGGCCTGGGGGAGACCAGGCCTGGCGGCAGCTCCAGTCCAAGGTGATGCAATGGGGTTTGGGCAAAAGGCCAGGGGGGTGGGGTGGGGGCTGGGTGGGGACCTTGAATAGCCCAGAACCAACAGCTGGGGCCTAACCATCTTTCTTTTTCCCATCCCCAAGTCCTCTAGACAAAGGAGAAATCTGCCCCTCTGCATTAGCTAGATTAACCCTTTTTCTCCAAAAATTAAAGAAATGGGGTAGAGATCAATTAACTGTATCATGTGTAAAAAACAGGTCACTTCTGACAGAGTTCCTATCAAACCCCGAGATACCGGGTTAGATACTGGGTTTGATATCGGGTGGGGGCGGGTAGGGTTGTGGTGGTGAGCAGAGGGAAGCTCAGAGCTCAGAGATGTAGGAGAAAGAGGCTTACTCCAGTCACTGTGCAGGATCAGGAATCTGGCATCCGGGGCTCCCTGTCCCAGTCCAGGAGCAGTCACTTTCCTCTCTTACTTCCCAATTTCCCCCCTCCACCCATTTAAACGAACACCCTTGTTCTAATGTTTCTGCTCTAACTCCGGTTTCCTCAAGTCTGTGAGCACCCCATTTTCTAGGTACTCAGGATCTGGGTCCGCTTGTCACTCTGCTAAGTTGGGAATAAAGATCCTCCTTGGAGACTTCCAGGATTCCTAGTCCTTCGTTCTGACGCTTTTGGGCCCAGCAAGCCAGCGTCTCCCCAGCTTCCCATCCCGGCCCTAGAAGTCATGGTCTCAGTTCGGCTCCAGCCGACAAGCTACAGGAAATCAGCTTTTCTCTTCCTCCCAAGAGCCAGAGGAAGAGGGAAACCGCCCACCCCCCTTCACGCGCTCACACACATCCCTCCCGACACATCCGAGCACCCGCCCTTGGCTGAGCCTGCCCCCAGCCCCAGCGCCCCCTGTGCCAGGGTCCCAGCGCTCTCCCCATTTTCTCGGATCCCCTCGCCTGAACACAGATTGGGGGTGGAGGGAGGAGTGGGAGACAGAGGAGGAAGGGGAGGCAGCCGCCGTCCCCTTCCCCAGTTTGCGTTGAAGGGGGAGGGGAGGACGAGGCCGGCCCCCGTTTAACCTTCCAACCCCCTCAGTCTCTGACTCGCTCTCACTACACATAGCTCATTCTGCACCGACCCGTTCTCTCTCCGCACAATGGCCCCCGTGGGTCCCGAGCAGTGTCCCCAAAAGCTCTTCCCGGCCTCCGCGGCCCCTCTCCGCCCCCAACCTTCTCAGGTCCCAGCAGCCCACAGACCTCAGCCGGAGACCCTCAGCTCTCCGTTCACTCGCTCTCCTCTTCTGCCTTGGCCCTGAGACCCCTGCCTGGACTTCTCCGGCTTTCAGCTTCGTGCCTTCTCCCGACCCGACACATGTCTCCCCACTGATCTCCCCAAGCTCCGGGCCCCCCTCCATTCTCACCACGGTCCCCTAACTACTCCAGCGCAGGCCCCCAACTCCAGCCCTAGTCCTTCCAAACTCCACCCTCAAACTCAAGCCCTGGTCCCCTCCAGACTCCAGCTGCGGCTCCAGGCGGACCCCCACCCCCATCCTGTCGCCAACCCTTCTCACTCACCCGTCTGTTAGAGGCCGGTAAAACTCCACCGCGAAGCCGAAGAAGGAGCCTGGGGGCCCAGAGAGCACTGCTGGGGCCTCCGTGTCTAAGTTGAAGCCCCCGACCCTGGGTGGCGGCGGCAACAGCAGCAGCAGCAGCAGCAGCGGCGGCGGCAGCGGGGGTCGGCGCCGGGGGCCCCAGCGCAGCTGCACGGCGTGGAGAGGGGACCCTGGCGTCCGGCTCCCCATAACGCCTGCTCTTCCCTGTCCTGGGGCCACCGACCCGGAGCCGCTTCCTAAACCTCCCAGAGGCGAATGACTCAACGCGGGGAGGAGTTTGCCAAACTCCCGGCTGAGCCCTCCCCCCGCCTGCCGAGGGGGCTGGCGGGGGGGCATTCCTGGGTCCCGGACCGCTGAGCCCGCGCCCCCCACCCCGAAGGGGCGTGGGGGGGCCGCACCTCTCCACCCCCGTTTCCCCAGCCCCAGCTGGAGACCGGTTGTCTGGCCTGGGTCAGACTGGGCGGGTTTGGGCTCTTCCCCCTCCTCTCTGCTTCCCCCTCCTTCCTCTCCCCTCCTTTCCAGATGTACAACGTAAACGCTCGGAAAAGGAGTCGGAAAAAGAGAGCGGAGAATTTCCTAATGAGGAAAGGAATCACCTCTGGTGGGTGGAAGGAGCCTGTATATGTGTGTGGGGTCTCCCTCACTGCTTCAGGGAGAAGACTTTGGGGTCTAAAGAGACAGGAGACTCCTTTGGCATTTGGCCCACTGGGATTCCCCCTTGCCTTCTGGGGCCACCGGGTGCTTGGGTTCTGGCCAGCTGGATTTGGGACTCAGGAGTACAGAGCGCTCCCTGTCACCCTGGTAGAAGACCTACACCGGCTCCTCGAGTTCAGCTGCCTTCCCCTCTGAGCAGCTAGAATTGAAAACCCAGGAGTTTGGGGTCACTCACCAGGGGGATTCTGCCCCAGTTCACTGCCTTCTTGGTTGTAGGGTATGGAAACCTCTACTGAGCTCTTTCCTTGGATTTGGCAGTTGACCGAGAGCCTGGGAGTGGCTGGGCCCTCAGTACCTTCTTGGTTAAACTGGCCTGATTGCTACAAACCTGGAGAATTGTGAGGGGTGGTGGTGGTAGTAGTGGGGTGTCTTGCAAAGATTCTATTGGCTCTAAGTATTGGGAGCTGGAACCCAGGACCCCCTTCTCCCCAGACTCCCTGTGGAATATGAGGAAGGGACTCCAGTAAGGGAAGGCAGTGACCCCCTCCCCACTCCTTCCCCCAGCTCGGGCTCTGTGTGATGAGATCACCTTTCAGGATTCTAGTCTTTATCTTAGTCTGGGGGAGGGGGACCAAGGGGCTTAGATTCTCTCCTAACTCCCTCTCCTTTCCAGTCCCCTTCCTGCCTTTTTCCTCCAGGACTCCTCCCCTTCTAGAATACCCCCAGAGTCAAACCCTGTCCCCTCTCTTCCTCAGTCCTCTGCCCCACTGTGGCCTGGAAGGCTCAGAATAAAAGTGCCCAGAGTCAATGCTTTTTTCCCTGCCATGACTCTCCCCCTCACTCTACTACTCTACTTCCTGTCCCAAAAAACACCCATCTGTTTTTTCTGAAAGCCCCCTCCAGAGCCAGCTGCAGCCCAAGGGAGAGGCCTGCTGGTCAGACTGTGGGGCGATGATGCTGGCCCCCATCCCACTCTCACATCTGCAGGTCCTGACCCTTTCTTAGGCGAGGAACCCAAGGAATCTCTGGGTCAGGATCTTCAGCACAGCGTTGCCGCAAAGGTAACCTCTCGGTGAAAACTACCCTGACACAGAGCTGGGAACCCCCTTTGGGAGAAGGGCTGAGGCCTCATGGCTGTATAGCCCAGCAAAGCACATGTGTGTGAATCAAGCTCTCTCCTTTCTCAGTCTAGGCAAACTCTTTAGATTTTCCCAGGATTTAGGAGCTTGGGGATGGGAATGGGAGGGGTGCAGGGAGGGAGGTGTGTGACTCAGCTCCTCCCAGAAGGCTTGGTGGGGGACAGGGGACATAGTGTCCTGCCCAGTCCAGTCCTCCTCCCCACTCCACCGCCCATCCCCCCCAGCCACGGCCAACTCAAACAGGCCCCCTCCCTGTCCATTCCCTGCTCCTGTTTACACCGGGAGCCCCTTAGTCATTCTCTGGCTGGCTTTTCTACTCTCCCCAATATCCCTCCTCTCTTGGCTGTCTTTGCCCTTATAAGTCCTCTCCCAGTGGCCCCAACACCTCCTGCCTTCCTTCTTATTATGCCTGCCTTTGCCTGGCCCTCCCTTCCTTGGCTCCGGGTTGTGCCTGAACTTGGGGTTCCCTCCTAGCTGGCAGGAACTTTGACTTCCGCACTGTCCTTCAGGCCTGGAAAGCTGACCTAGAAAGGCCAGCTAGGAGGGAACCCCATGGCCCAGAGGCCATCAGTCTAATCTTGAGAAGAGGAAATGGGTGTAGAGAGATGAAGAGACTTGTCCAAGGTCACATGGCTAGCCATTGGTGAATCAAGAACCTAAGTGTTTTGACTCCAAACCCAGTGCACTCTCCTGTAAGCCGACTGCACCTCTAAATGCTCTGTCTCCTCTCAGCTTTTTCTGTCTTGTGTGTATCTCTCAGCTTGTCTCTGGCTTAGCCTGTGTACCTCCAAGTATCTGTTTTTTTCTCTCCAATCTTACCTCTCTGGTACCCTCTGTCCCTTCATCGCTCAGTAAGAATGATTTGCTGTGATGACTATTATTAATCATGGTCTGCTCGATGGAAGGGCAGAGGAGTGAAGGGCAAGGCCAGGACACTCACCAGGCTCCTGCTGTCACCAGCCTGCATGCCCTGAAGGGTGGAATTTTGGAACCAGAAGAGTGAATTCAGACAGAGGCGTTCAGGACACAGGTGCAATTTCTAAAGCCAGGAGTCATGCTGAGTTTCAACAGCATGGGGGAAGGGTGGGGAGTATTAATAATGGTTTATTTAAGGCTGGTCTGGTGGCTCACAGCACACGCCTCAAGCCTATAATCCTAGCACTCTGGGAGGCCGAGGCGGGAGGATCACTTGAGCTCAGGAGTTTGAGACCAGCCTGAGCAAGAGCAAAACCCGGTCTCTACTAAAAATAGAAAAAATTAGCTGGTGTAGTGGCATGTGTCTGTAGTCGCAGCTACTTGGGAGGCTGAGGCAGGAGGATCGCTTGAGCCCAGGAGTTTGAGGTTGCAGTGAGCTACGATCATGCCACTGTACTCTACCCAGGGCGACAGAGCAAGACAAAAAAAAAAAAAAAAAAAAAATGGTTTATGCCATATTCCTGGCCCTGGGCTTGATCTTTAATCTGCCTCTATCCCATTTAATCTTCCCAACTATCTAGCACTGAAGGTATCATGATCCAGGAAACTGTGGCCTGAGGAGAGAAATGACTAAGCCAAGGAAAACAGAAAGAAAAGAGCAGAGGTAAAATTCGAACCCTATCCCTATAGATTCAAAGCCCTTGCTTTTCCCACTGCACTGTTAGTCCTCTAAACTGGGTTTAGAGGGTTTCTGGGTTGGGGGGAAGATTCTAGAGTAGGGATCTTAACCTGGATCCATTGACTCTGGGGTAGGGTAGGAGGTAGATTGGTATATAATCCATTAATGCTCTGAAACTAGATGGAAGTTTTTGTTTGTTAGGTACGTGATTTCTCTGGGGTGAGACTCAGTGGCTTCTTTCAGATTCTCAAATGCCTGGAAATTCTGAGAGCACTAAGGCTGGATGCCTTGATTTCAAGAAATAGGCTCAGGCCTTGTTGGGCCTATAAAAAGCCCAGGGTGGGTAGAGGTGGCTTAGTCCATGAAATAAAACTTCTAAATTGGTGTGCTGAAACAAACACAAGTGGGTTATAGGTATGCTGAGACAAATGTTGGTCCTTCTTAACCCTCAAAGCCTGGAGAGATCTGGGATTGCTAGACATCCTAGGCTGGTAACTTCTGGCCAGAGCAGCCTCTCTTGCTTACTCCGGGGCATTCTACAAAATATAATTTTCCCAATGTGCTATGGTGCAAGAAAGATTGGGAAGAGTCTATGAATAAAGGGGTCAGAGGAACTTGTTGGTTTGTGGCTCCTAGATTTGGCCTCATGGCTCATTCCTCCTACCCTGTGGTGGGTTGATGAGTAGGAGTTGGATCTCACAGAGGGAAGGAAAGAGGGATATTTATGAAGATTATGAAGCTATTAGGGGAGGGGGTGTTTCAAGAAGTAGAGTAGGAGCCCAGTTATACCAGGAGTCTGGATCCAGAGCCTGCTGAAGTTGGAGTGTTATTGCAGTTGTTGTTGTTTTTTTTTTTTTTTTTTTTT